>PQWD01001231.1:110516-136952 GCA_019425675.1 Leucinodes orbonalis
CTGATGATGAAACACTTTCACGAAACACCTAAGTGGCCACGATAGTACTAAATGAGAATGAAGTGTATTTTCCATGAGAGGATATTATAGTTATGTTTCTTGAGCTATTATGAGGGCTCTTTCCTTAATAAAATTCTTTATTATGCGGATAAAGCACATTATTTATGTTAAGAAAATATTTATACGTGAAAAAAAAATTTTTTAGATATAATTGTTCCGATTTTCCTCCCACTCCATTCCATTCAATTTTAATAATAATAACTTTATCACGCATAAACTCAACTACAATATTATGTAAGAGCCCTCATTATTATCATTTTCAATAATTTAAATCGCCAATCATTATTACTTATTTGTCATTTCTTCAAACATAATTTAATTATTCATTAATGAAAACACGACTTTTCAATTTTAATTGCTTTATTAAATTATGTACATAATTATTTGAATAATGAAACATATTTTCATTATTCATTAGAAATGACAATCAAATTTGACTTTTTTCAAAAATAATTATAATTTAGATATCTCTAGTATATTGAATAATAGAATATATAAATATTCAATAAAGAACAAAACCATAATCAACACCGATGATTAGGTCAGTGATAAGGCGCTAACACCGATGTTCTCACCTCTTTCCCGAACGGCCACACACTCTAAAAGCATGAAAAAGGTTAGACGCTATAAGACACAGTTAAAATAGTCAGGGAATGCAATTATTATCGTTGGATCCCAGTTTTAAATCCAGCTAGATGTGCCCCGCGATACCCATAAGCATTATTTGCCCTAAAACTTAGCCTATTACGTAATTAGGGTGTCATCTAACTCCATACTAAATTTTATGAAAATAGCTTTAGTATTGTTTTATGTTATAAGTGTACAGGCCGGTAAAGACGCTCACCTGATGGTAGGTGAAACGCCTAACCATAACAAAACGGCATTGAAGGAGACAATTTCTCTTAGACATGGTAATTTCACTAGCTACAGTGTCTTCATCCCGAAACACAAAAGTGCATAACACTCCTGTTTCACGGGACGATATCGGTTTTATTTCGAACTGACTAATGCTGTTGGCCGCAGATGGCCTTTACAGCTACACCGACAATATCTGGCACTCCAGTGGTACCTACCTACTCAGTATCGAGTCTACCTAGTAAATTAGACGTCGAGAGGAACAAACATTCATACATACACTGACAAGCTTTCGCCTTTATAATATTCTTGTGATTCTACGCATCTATATTCTACCAACAAAGCAACAACCTATCAGACAGTCTACTTGGTGGTGACTAGCTTTGAAAACACTTCATGTCATGAAATAAACAGAGCTGGAAAAGATAGACTATACTACTGTTTATAAATAAATAAATAGCTTTTGTCGTTAAGATATTAAGTCTCAATTTCCAGTAATTTCACTGCCTGTTACATGCTGCTAACCGGAATTCGAACAGATATTTAAAGTAATAACTACTATTGAATTGAACATTTATGAGTTTGGAGTATCCTCGCCGATTTCCTCACACATACAGAGTTCTTACCACAGATTAAATAAAGTAACTTGCGTTGCTAAAATTACTCGTATTCAAGTTTTAGTGAGCACTTTGGATCTTAATATCTATACACAAATTTAGGATTTCAGTGACTTAAAAACTCTCTTCATATCTCAATTAATGTAATTTTTGAGGGCACCTCAAAATAAACTAAATTTAGACTTAAAAGTGGGATCCAACGAAAACAGACAAGGAAATGGACTACAGTTATTAATTTTTCAAAACTTTGAAGTTAGTAATAGGTGACATTTAATATAGGTTTAAATAAAAATGTAATTGAACTCACTTTTCTTTGGCTTCTTTCAATAAAGCTTTAATACAGGCTTGCTGGAAACCTTTCCAGTCTTGGTTAAAATCTGCACCTAACTCTTCTAACGCAACCTGAAATTAAAACGAATAATTGTTTGATAAAGAAGTGATGAGAAAGAAGAAATAATAGATTTCGGTAAACATATAAAATAAAGGACAGCTCTCTTTCTAGACTGATCCAATATTGGTGGTCCACATCATCAACCCTAAAATGCGATTAAATATACGTTTACGGACGTAACATAAAAACTCATTACTTCATAATTTGAAACGTCCACAATGCAATATTATTGTGTTAGTAATTCTCTAAATGATAATTAGCGTGAAGCTTCCAAGTAGCTGCTGAGTTGGGCACCATTTTATTATTCGGCGGCATTCTTCTTGTTCTTTTGGCGAAGCACTCATAGCACCTTTAGAGTAACGAGGTAATTCGTCTACTGGTTTGCCTGCCTCACAGAAGAAATTATCACATCCTGGTGCTGATGTGTCTCTTCATTATCAGCTCATTAAACGTCCCCACCGATGGGCACGAGCCTACCCGTGTAGGATGTACAGGCCCTAGTCGTCCACGCGGGTCCAGTGCGGGAATCTCTTCGCAGGCGTGCGCAGGTTTCCTCACGATGTTTTCCTTCACCGTAAGAGCGTCGGATAACATACATTTATTTTTTGAAAATTTGAAAACATGTTTCCGGTTTTGAACCTCAGCTCTTCCGGTAGAAGGTCGGCAGTCCATACCATTGAGCCACCGACGATCTTATATTATATATTTTAGGTATATTATTTGAAAATTATTACCAATATTCTATGAACTCATTCAGATAGCACTGAGAGCGACCGTGCGCCTACAGGTCAGGGCCCTCTCGTAGAGGGTTCTGGTTTATGCTGAGTGGGTCCATCGTGGCTAAACGTCGTAGCACGTAACGCTTTGTAATGGCAGGGAGCATCAATGATCTATCGTGTATAATAATGTATAATTAAATTGTGTGTTGTTTGTTTTGTCTCATGTGACGTTTACGATGTTTCCTATTCAACCTATCGCAGTCCACGGCTGGACATAGGTCTCCCCCATTTTGCGCCAGATATCCCGGTCCTCCGCTCTTCTCGTCCAGCGCCCACCAGCGACTTTTCGCAGATCGTCGGTCCATCGGGCGAGGGCGTCCTGCGCTACGCCTGCTGAGACGCGGTCTCCACCCCAGAACTCGTCCGCTAGATACGATGTTTAGACATAATGAAGGTATTTTCTTTCTTTCATACGTATACGCGACAGCGTCGGTGGCTCAGTGGTGTGGACTGTCGCCTTCCTACCGGGAGGGCTGAGGTTCAAATCCCGACACGTACCAATGTATTTTCGAATTTTCAAAAATATATGTATCCGACGCTCTTACGGTGAAGGAAAACATCGTGAGGAAACCTTCATGCACGCCTGCGAAGAGATTCGAAGGTTGTGTGTGAAGTCGTCCAATCCGCACTGGGCCCGCGTGGACGACTAAGGCCTAATCACCCTATACGGGTAGGCTCGTGCCCCTCGGTGGGGACGTTTAATGAGCTGATGATGATGATGATGATACGTATACGTACCGGCACGCTCTCCTCGAAGTAGTTGAACTTGCAGCGCGCGAGCATGTCGGCGGGCGCGAGGAAGAGCGCGCGCTGGCGCTGGATGAGCAGCAGCAGGCACGCGTGCGCCGCGCGGCTCTCGCTGATCTGCCGCTGGTCCGCCACGCTCTCTATCACCATTCTGGAACGGATTGCACAATTATTGTTTTCAACCCATTTGTTCCACACAACTATTGTACCACAGATAAAATAAAATATACAATAGTAAAACCTATTTTTAAGAAGAGTAACTACACGAGTTTCATGCCGGAGTCTTCTCGGTAGATAGCCTTTCGAACTGGTTGTAGATTCATTAAAAATAACTTCTTGTTCGATAATTTAGAAGTGTCATTCACTGATTTATTTGAATAAAGAATTTTTGAGTTTGAGTTTTATAGGTAGAGTTTTAGTAAAACTGGTTATTTTTCTAAATAATCCAAAACCAATAAAGAGCTACCTTTCAACTTACTATACTAAAATATTGACAATCCGTGCGGTGTAATTTTTAAGATCACGGAATCTTTTGTATACTAATCGATCCCCGAGGTTGTTAAATTTTCTATTGTGTGTAGAATCAGCAGGCCGATCGCGTTATTTTAAAACGAAACGTTTCGATTATAACATGGGTGTAGTTACAATACACTTCTGATCGTGCAATTGTTGACATTTTCGAGAATCGGTATTGCCACAATTTTAAGGTTAAATGTCGACTTAACTAGCTGTCAAATGATTAGCGCGATATGAAATGGACAAAAAAGTTGTCCTAGTTTAGTTACGTTATAGCTGTCAAAATTTAGCGCGATCAGCCTGCAGGTTGGTAGACGTATGTAGGCTGGCTGAATAACCCATTGGCTCACGTACGATGGTCCACGCGAAAACCAACTCCACTGTTTGTATCCACGCCTTATATAGATGGAATGAAATGAAAAGAATAATATTTTTGGAATTTATATTGACCAATATCTGAATATGATACATACAATGTTTAATTTTGAACCCGATTTGCGTTATATATTTATTTTTATGAGAAACCATATAACTCGGTACAATATATAATTTTTATAAAGAGGTACTTCTGAGTGTATTCTTTTTAGTAGAAAACTAAAGAGCCAGTAACTTCCACTGACATTCATAAATGTTCTTTAAGGACCAATATTGTATTTATTTATTTATTCAAACCAACACGCCGACAAGTCAATAAAATTAACATCACAACAAAGATAAAAATAAATTCAAATAATAATAAGAAATAAAAAAGCAAAACAATAAATGGTCAAATACGTCACGTCAAATCAAAATACAATTCAAATATTAAGGTCAAATTAATTATACAAATGTCAAACTGAAATTATAAGTGTTAGTACTTAAAATTACTTTTATCAAGAAATTGGTACGATGATACTTATAAAGATTTTATTTTGATTTAAACTATACATAGGTAAATCCCACCAACTCCCATGGCCTGACTCAACTTCCGGTTATACAGGCTGAATCACGGGAGGTGCGCGCGGAACACTGCTCTTTGTCCGGTGTCCCTTGTTACTCTCCCCCTTTTGGGGCACGTCTAACACACGAACGCCTTCGGTCTAACATTAGAAATCTCCACATAATTAATCAGTTTACAAAAGATATATTTAGGTAACCACCAGTTTTTCATTAATTATGTATCTATCCAAAATTAATATTATTTAATATCATTAATAATAATAATAAAATTTCATTTATTAAGTAACCAAGACTCAAGTGTTAGTAATTTTTTACTTATATATCATTATTTATTTATTTATTTAAAGGTATGCCAACAGTACATATACTTAACTATGAATATCACAAATATTTTAATTAATGTTCTAGTACATGCACCAATTACAGGCATACACAACATTCTCTAGTAACAAAGAGCAACAACAAGATAACAAAGAAGTATTTAATATTCCAATACAAAAATAAAACTATGGAAATAAAGACTGCTCATTATTATATATTATATCATTATTATATTTAAACAAAACAAAATTGAAACTATTAAAAGAAAATACGTGAATCATCCATGTACCAACCCATTGGCCTTGGCACAGCAATGATTGACATACGCACAGTCTAATCTACTGGCAATCATGTTCAGGATGCCACTACCACGAACTGCACGTACCAGAGATGCGCACTTTTTGCGCATTGTTGCATAGAAACAATTAACCCGCGCCTCCGCAAACATCCCCGACGCGCTACAGTAGCGCGGCAGTCCCAACAGCACCCTAAACGCATTATTATATTGCACCCTCAAGGTATTATAGGACTTTTGCGTATACTTTAACCACAGGCTACCCGTGTAGAAGGAAGTGCAATATGCTCTAAAGAGTGTTATTTTTACATCCCGTGTACAACGCGCAAACCTGCGGGCCAACATGTTCGCCTTGACCGACAATGCCCACCGTTCTCTTTCTATGTCCTAATCGTCTTTGAGGTCAGGAGCTAGTATTTAAATGTTTGTACTCTCTCTATTTCAGTATTATACAAGAAGATTGGAGGTATTTTACAAGTACTTTGACCCCTGACCTCAAAGACCATGAGTTTGCTCTTTTTAACATTATAAACCAGTCCATGTGCCCCGGCATACAACTCGCAGATGGCCATAAGCCTTCTCAAACCACACAGTGACGCGCTCAGCTCAGAACCATATCGTCCGCATAACTAATATTATTAACGCTAACCCCGTCTATGTAGAGCTTTGGTGCCGCCGAGCTCGCCTATCAAGTAATTTACATACAGGTTGAAGTGTTGGTACATACATAAACCATACGAATCTGACAAGATCCCTTCCCATCTAACATTGTTGACTTGGCCCCCATACCAGAATTTAAAGATATTTACAAGTTCAACTGGTAGGTGTAATTTTTTAAGCTTAGTCCACAGTATGTCATATGAGACCAGGTCAAAAGCTCTAGAAAGATCGAGAAAGCAAGCATATGTGGGAGTTTTGCGTTGAGTATAGTATTTGACGGTATGCTTAAGACACAGCACAGCGCTTTCTGTAGACAGTCCTGATCTAAATCCGAACTGACTGTCATGCGGTTTAAAATAATAGTTTAACTGTGTGTTAAGCACTCCGTCAAACACCTTCGAAATAACAGTAGCCAATGAAATCGGCCTATAGTTACTTTTGTCTGAGGGATCGCCTGATTATTTTTAACTATAGGTATCAGTACTGTCTGCATCATATCTTTGGGCATATAACTATGTCCTAAGCAAAAATTGGACAGCATATATAATACACGTGGTAAATGTGGGCCGGCAAATTTAAGGTGCTCAACACTAAGACCGTCATGTCCAGGGGATTTACCTCTGGACATCGATTGTATTTTCGATTTAATATCATGGATGGAGATTTTTATCACCCTGTTCACACCAGCAATAGTATCCAGCACCGACTGCGAGGGGCCTAATGGTGATTTAACAGCAAAATGGTCCTTAAATAAGTTAGCTATCTCTTTAGGCTCGCTTACTTCTTGCAACTTATTGGTGGCTTTCCAAAAAGATCTAAAATCATTTTTTGAATGATGTACCGCCAAGATGTCCATTTTAATCTGTACTTCATTATCTTGACACCATTTCAGACGCGACCTTAGGTTCAAGTGCCTCAAAGTACGAGTCATTTGTCTTTTTATCGAGGGAATGCGAGTAAAAAGTGTAGGTAAATAATTCCAGCTCACCTATTAGAGTTCCCTTCCTTAGTGCTCCCGTGGTGCGGCGGCGCGTGGTGCAGCCGCAGCAGCGTGGGCGCGAGGCACACGGCCAGGTTGGACGCCGTCATTTGGTTCACGGCCGCGTGCGACGACACCTGCACACGCCACAGCTTACTTACCTCACTATGGTGTGGAACCACTAATGCTAACTTATCATCAGCTTATATTATTACATTGCATGAAACCGGATCCTCAGGCTATCTTAACTCAACGCTTATACCACAAGAACAGGGAGGCAATTATAAAAGCACAGCTAAGTAAACTTTACTGTGGATCAGCAAAAGCTTAGCCTAGTAGTAGTAGTTAGGACTAGTAAGTCCACATAGCTGATCCATCGTCAGCAAGGCGCTAAACTTCGAAAGATAAATAGATAAAAAGAAGATAAGGTTGGATCATCTACCGCGCTAATTCTAAATATATGGGTTGGCTTTACCCTTCTGGCGTTTATAGGGTTAACTAAGGCAACACAATATTCATGTTTTCATAGACCTAAGATTATAATTAATTGTATGGTGTTCGTTTTATTGGCTGTCGTACATACATAAATAGACAGAAGCTTGAGCCCGAAAAATTTGAGCGACAAATCCGAGCGAAAAAATACTTTGACTTGAAATAACTACTAATTATTTAACGCAAATTGAGTATGCAAATTTACTTCAACTATAAATATCCTAAGCTTCTTACCTCGTGTAGAAAGATCAGTAGAGATTGTAAAGCTTCTAAATGTTCTTCGGGTAACAATAATAGGGCACATTGCACCGCGTCTGGCCTTAAAGGTTCCGGAACGTCTGCAAATGATAATGTTATATAAGTAAGCTGGATGTTCAATAAATATCCATTGACATTCACATTTACACAGCGCCATCTAGCCCCAAACTATGCATATTAGCCAGTAATTTTGATACTCAACAACGGATCAACATACTTATATACTTTTTTCTGTATATACATACATATAATACATAGAAAACACCCAGCCATGTTCATGCACACAAATATCAACTTTGGTGTAGTAGACGTCTAGAAAGAAAGAAAGAAAGAAAGAAAGAATCTTTCTTCTTTTTTTAGTAGACGTCTCAACCATAACATCAAAAAACCTTATTGGTAAACTCACGTTGAAAAATAGCAATGAAGGTCTCGCTCAGCTTATTGGTAAGCAGAGCGTCGGGTAATTCCCTGAAGTATTGCTTCACCAGATCCGCCACATCGTGAGCCTGCGCCCCGTCCAGTTTCAGCCCTTGTGGTGACACTCCTGTCCCCAACCCCGCTTCCGATATCCCAGAACACCAAGACCCGTTCGCGCCGGCCGACTCTACTGTACTACGCAGTTTGGCTATACGCGACTTGACGCCCGCTTTACGGAATATGCCCATCTGAAAGTGATGGTTGTAGGTTTGAATGTGTTCAATAATATAAACTAGGCAAAGTTAGTAAAAACTTGTAGGTATCAACAAAAAAAATATTTTTCTCTGAGTCTGTTATTCAGTGAATATTTTCTGATTGTATACATCGAAAAAGAAGCAGTAACTCTATTTATAATAAATAAAGTTTGCTTTTGTACCTTTACACAATGTAAAACGAATATTATAGTGTTTTAGCAGTTTTTTTAGGAGGCGTTGCATAGAAGATCCTGGAGAGGGGCAGGGAGGGCTGTAGGTGTGTAGCGGGAGTGACAAACTATCAACAGCAGTGAGCGCGTGTGCTTTGCAAAGGAATAACGTATTTTATGTGTCGGGAGGCCTAAAATGTCTTCCAAAAATTGCAAAAATTCCGTGGACTCTTTTTGTTATATTTGCAGCGAATTCATTAAATTGAGAGCCAAAAAAATTTGTCGGGTACACTAAATATCCGTGTTACATTTGTTTATAGGACAGTAGAGCCGATGCACTTCACTACCAGCAGCACTCATGGCCACAACGGAGCGAGTTTCAAATAGGACAGCATAATGTCAAAAATGAACCGATTGTGAAGCTCGATCATATTTTAATGCCTCCATTGCACATTAAATTAGGTCTGATGAAGCAGTTCGTAAAGGCTCTGCGTCAAGACTCTGAGGCCTTTCAATATTTAAAATCATTTTTCCTGAATTTGTCAGAGGCTAAAATTAAAGCTGGTATTTTCATGGGTCCACAAATAAAGAAAATAATGGCCAGTGAACAATTCCTACAGCTCCTCAGTACCCACGAAAAACAAGCGTGGCTCAGCCTTAAAGCAGTGAATAATGGCTTTCTTGGCAACAGAAGAGCAGAGAATTACATGGAGCTTATTACTGATATGCTTCACAACTTCAAAGTTATGGGTTGTAGAATGTCATTGAAAGTCCACATGATACATGCTCATTTGGATAACTTTAAAGACAACTTAGGTGCATATTTAGAAGAGCAAGGGGAACGTTTCCACCAAGATGTAATGAACTTTGAAAAGCGTTATCAAGGACAATATAATGAAAACATGATGGGTGACTACATTTGGGGGCTCATACGAAAAAATTCCAACTTACACAGAAGAAATACCAAGTCTGTTCATTTTTAAAGTCTTATTTGTATTATTTTTTATATTTGTGGGTTTGTATATGCCGTCTTGTATAATTAAAGTCAATAAAAAAATGTGAATTCAAAACTGTTTTCCTTTTACATGTAATAATTGAAATTAAAAAATAGAGCTCTTTCATAAAAAATAAATTTCGTTGTAGTAACTACAAAAGCAAACTTTAATAGATAAAAATATTTTTTCTTTAATTAGTTAGGCATAAGTAATCAAAATCAGAGTACAGAACGCAGACTCAAAATTCGTGTTGACCCGTGTTATCATAGACACAAATGTATAGACTTAGATAAGTTAAAATGTTTGTAAAACTTAGAGTCATTACTGAAATGCTTGCCGGAATCTAAGAATAAAATAAGCAATCAAATACAGCCGGTGTAGATTGAAATTGGTTTTTAACTTCTTTTTTATTTAAGAGGTCAAAAGTGTATTGGCAAGACTTAAAAAATTCAAATAAAGTTTGAAAACGAATACAAACCTGATCTAAAGCGTTTTCTTTGAGCCAACTGAGCGCACATTGTATTGGTTTAGGCAGCGCATGGCCGGTCCTTTGGAGAGATACCGTGAGCGGTACGCCAAAAACGTGTTTATCTGAAATATCAATTGGCAAAGGACATATTATAAAAGGACTTTCACTACGTAGCTTACGTAAAAAGAAGTACCAAGCAACTTTTATTTCGTCATGGACAAAGTCGTGGACATATTTGGTGTTAAATACTACTTAAGTAAGTTTAAAATCCATTTACCAATAGTAATTTCAATGCAAATACTTAGCCTTTAATAGCGTTATTTGACACCATATCTGGAATCCTACATTGTAGAGTTAATGGCAAAATTCAATGAAATAAGCTTTTCTGTCTCATCTAATCAAAAAGTGTATTAGGTAGGTGGTAGACTCGATACTGAGTCGTCTAGGTAGGTACTACCGCATTGCCAGATATCCGCCCGTGAAACAAGAGTGTTATGCACTTTTGTGTTTCGGGATGAGGGCGCAGTAGCTAGTGAAATTACCGGGTAAAAGAGACCTAACATCTGTTGTCTCGGATGATGGGCGCAGTGCGGCACTGATGGAGAATAATAACTGTCTATCCGTTGTTGGCCTCTTTTAATGCCGCTTTGTCATGGTCTGGCGTATCACTTACCATCAGGTGAACGTCCAGACCGTCCTGTACACTTACAAAAATAAAGCTCCATTTAAGTAAACGCTTACAATGATAAACATATCCAGCAACCAATATATATATCAACACAGCACCAACCTTTGTAATCGGGCGTCTTAATCTTCCGAATAATCTTAGGCAGCTCCCAGTTCCAGCCGGACTTGTGCGACGGGCAGTACCGCTCCATGCACGCCGTGAGCCGCAGCAACGCCAACTTACGCAGGATGTGCAGCTGGCCGCATGATAGTGACGACATTGGTCTCGACACTGTGGAAGAGGGAGAGATAACTTAAGCTCATGAACACCACGCTATTACACATTGCCGTGCCCTGGATGCACTAAATAAATACATTTACCTACGAAAAATATAGTAACCACGAATCGTTTTTCAACACGTTTATATCACTTAAAGACATTTTGCGCATTGACCACAAATTAGGAGCTGCAACCTTTTTAGGTATCTTAAATTTATCAACGCGTTCATGGACAGTCAACGCCTATAGGCTTTATGCCAATGAAATGTCAATCGTGTCCTACGGAACCCTAAAAATGACTTAGCCGCATGAAACTATATGTTTCATTTATTGTTGTTATTAGGGCACGCAACGCATCCCTGTGACCTCAGCTGTTGCAAATGTCCATGGGCGGCGGTGACACTTTCCATCAGGTGAACCGCATGCTCGTTTGCCTCCCTATGTTTAAAAAAAAATGTTATATATAGAACGTAAAATTATTCAAATAAATCTTGACCATATTGCGTCATAGAAAGAGTACAAAAGCATAAGCACACTACTAAGTCATTATGAAACGTAGCGAGCGACGACGTGATTATGAATGAAAATTCTGCCCAACTGACGCGATGGGCATTTTGCCGCGGACACTTTAAAAATTATCTATGTTGCCTACCATTAAAATAAAAATATATTATTATACAGTTCTGTCACTTACGATAAGCTTCAGGGTCTTTCTGCGTCGGTGCACTCGGCTGCAGTGTGTTGTTCGCCTTGGGTCCACCATTTAAAGCACTCGTCCGAAACGAGTACCATCTTTGTATATTGTTTCTGAAAGGATATTATTAAACAGTTACTGAACAGTCCCCCTCAAATCTAAGAAATATCATCATCATCAGCTCATTAAACGTCTCTACCGAGGGGTGAGAGTCTACCCGTAAAAGTTGTATCGGGGGCACAGTAGTGCCCCCACCAAGTCGAGCGCGAAGCAAACACTGCCGTACCATCCTTTACAGGATCCATTTCACCGCATTTTCAGACCCCAATTTGAGAACCTTTGGATAATACCAGAACGCTGAAATTTTCGTCATCTAGTAAGATATAATAACCTACTTCAAATCCAAAATTTGAAGTCTGTAGATTCCGACGTTAAGCAAAAGCAAAGTTTTGCATTTTTGACAGATAGACACTCACTCACTCACTCACCAAACTTAACTAAAGGGAAAACTATAAAAACTTGGATAATTGAAGATCTGGAGTACCTGGTGACCCTGCTTAGACTAACTTAACAAAATCATCAAAATAGAACTAGTACTTCCCATTAACTCAGAGTTGAAATTTGGTACAGAGTTATGGTTTAATGGCTACATAATGTGAAAACTATAAAAACTTGGATAATTGAAGATCTGGAGGACCTGGTGACCCTGCTTAGATAACAAAATCATCAAAATAGAACTAGTACTTCCTATTAACTCAGAGAGCTGAAATTTAGTACATTGAACATTCTTTATACGTTATTGCTTTAATCAAGCCTACAATTGACTGTTTATTGAATCACCGTTTTCCAAGTGGCAAATTTTGACGTCAATAGGTAGCTTCTAGCGTTCTGACGAAAGATTGGTGGCATGGTGTCATGGAGCGCCTGGTTTTATATCCTTGTGTACTCTTCAACGGCCAAGTCCCACAACATTAACCATAATAATAAAGTAATCGCAGTAAGGAACCTTAGACTTGGCACGTCTTTGTCTTGATTTCATTACTTTTTAGAGATAATCAAGCAGCTCCATCGAGACCTTGCTAGATTTTTTACAGAATGTTTTTGGTGGGATTGGCTTTACGCACAACGTTTGAATCTTTTCGCAGGCGTGCGCAGGTTTCCTTACGATGTTTTCCTTCATTGTAAGAGCGTCCAATACATGTATATATATTTTCTATAATTCGAAAAGACATGATATGAACTTGCACCCTTCAGATCGGAAGGCAACAGTCCACACCAATGAGCCACCGACGCTTTGTCAAAAATACATATGTGATTATAAAAAGTTTTATTTAAACCTTAGACTGCCAATGATGACTTAAGGCGCTAGATACAAGACATTTTCTATTGTGTCGGGATTCCTAGCGTTAACCCTTTAACGCCGCTGATGGATATATCCAACAAAAACAATAGATTTTCTATTGTGTCTGGTATTGTGGCGGCTAAAAGGTTAAATAATTAAGGGATTCTACTAACTGTGGCAACTGTTTTTCAGTGAGGTAGTAATTGTAGAAAAGGAAGCAGCAGAACGACTTTGATAAGATGACCCATCTGCATTACCGATCCGCAGACGAAAAAGTGTCTATTTGACCGTCTTATACCTCCCGGTGGAGTGTAGTTAGCGCAGGCGTGAGACTCTCAAATGGGAACTGCCAAGTACTCCATGCCGTTTCCAGAGTTCGACGTGATGAGATCGACTTGTTGGACCCCCTACGGGGTAATCACCGACAGGGTTGTGGTCGTACTCAATAGACGTCCCATAACTCTGGCGAGACAGTGATCGATGGATACCGACAGGTTTTAGTGGGCTTGAGCCCCCCACACCCCCAATTGCGTCCCCAGTAGTGGAGATAGTGGGAAAACCATTTCCTGTCTTTAAAAAAATGGTACTAACTTTTTGGTTTTGATATCTAGGCTATCATCATCGTCCTCCTGGTCTCCGTCGTGTGACCTCGATCCTGCAGAGTTGGGGCTGCCTTCGAGCTCTGAACTCCGTGACGCTGACTTATCTCTCTTCAGACTTCGGTCTCTGAATCTGGAGATAGAGAAATTTTTTTTTTATTTTGACTTATTTAGTGTTGATTCTGAAGTCCAAGTTACTTAGGATAGTAGTCGCTATTACACGCGCCGATCCGCACTGGGCCCGCGTGGTGGGTTACGGACCAATCTCCCTGTAGCTATGTTGTGTGTGAAGGCCTGTTCCTGCAGTGGGAGGTTATAGGCTGATGATGATGGTAAGCCTAAGTAGAATACAATAATTTTGACGTTGATTTATAACTCCTTTCTTACAAATTAAATTCAAAAATTAATGCGAGTAATGCTCCTTTGTTTGTCAAATGTTACCATTAGTTGGAAATACTCGTACATCAGTTTAATTATTTTAACCCATTGAACGCCGGAATTCAGACACGATAGAAGATCTATTGTGTCTGGCGCCTTAAGACGTCATTGGCAGGCAAAGGGTTAAACTTTAATATATTAGCATTAAGTTTTATGGGTTTGCTCTTAGATAAACAATAAAGTAACTTTATTTTTATTAATTTTAAATTAAAATAATTAAGATTTTTACTTTAAACTTATATCTTTTTGTAATGCATTTTATAATTTGTAATTTCATTTACAGTAAGATAATCTAAATTTGTTAAAGCATCATTACCCGTTTCTTTATTATATAAACAAGCTTTTCTACTCGTATAACATTAATTGACCGTTTTATAGCCTATGACTATATAAACTAACTGTTCATAAATAATTAAATGGTACGGAATAACTGATGTCGAAAATATACAAAGTATTCATACTTTGTACGTCATTTTACTAAAGACTTATGCAGTGTAAAGAGACGTCAGATACCACACAAAAGGATCCAGGTTTAATCCGCGTGTAGTAAGAATATTAATAAAATGTATGCATGGGTGTGTCTATTTGTATAAGACTATTAAGAAAATCAGACGAGTTCTTGAGTGGAGACCGCGTCTCGGCAAGCGTAGCGTAGGACGCCCTCCGGCCCGATGGACCGACGATTTGCAAAAGTACGCTGCGGAGGCTGGATGAGAAAAGCGGAGGACCGGGACATCGGGCGCAAAATGGGGAGACCTATGTCCAGCAGTGGACTGCGGTAGGTTGATTAGGATAGGATTTAGAAAGATCGACCCCCGACCAGATGGACTGATGACCTGGTTAAGGTGGCGGGTAGGAGATGGATGTCAACTGCTAGGGATTGGCCCGCGTGGAAATCATTAGGGGAGGTCTTCGTTCACCGGTGGACGTTTTAGGTTGTAATGATGATAATGAAAGAAAGATATAAATAAATAAGTAAAAAAAAAGAATATTGTTGCGGTAAATTTACCCGATAGATGCCATAGCATAATCGTCTTACAATTAATCTTGTCCTGATTTAAATCAGGACAAGATTAATTGTAATTATTAATCTTAATATTTATAATTAATAATTCTTTAATAATAATAATAATTCATAATTCATAAACATGGGTAATACAGGGTTGGTTAATGATTAAAGGAACAGCCATGATTCGCCATAGGCATATGACCTTAAGAACTAAATAAAATTTATAAATTAATTACACAAACGAGTCATCAAAATTAATTACACAAAATAAAGTCATCCAAATTAATATTATTAATCTTGTCCTGATTTAAATCAGGACAAGATTAATTGTAAAGTTAGCTCACAATAACAACAGCACATAAGTTACCTACTGCTCCAGCCAACAATTTGTTCCTTAATCTTCATATTTCAACACACTCAGTAACGTCACGTTTCAATTTCACCGACACATTTATTTGAAAACAAACTTTTTGTCTTTTTCTGAAATGTTTCATCACATCACTCACTGCTTTCACTAGAATCTCTAACATTAGCATCAGTCCCATTAATAAGATCACCAACTCCGTTATATTATAAGTCACTGTATATATTCCTTTGCTAACTCTACTAATATTAGTTAAACTATATACACACTGATTTTAAAATCTTCGGAAATATCTAAATTTTAAAGCATTAAAAAATCTAATTTCCTAGTTGCATACTAAATAACACTGTTCAAATGTTTTGTATGCAACTAAGGAATTATAATTATTGTGCTTTGAAAATTAGACGATATTTTTTACTATATCAAATATTTAACACAAAATACGTTAATCGTTGCTAAAATAATTAAATTCTAAATTAACCCTTTCACCGCCAATGACGTCTAAATTGTGTATAAATGGCGTTCAATGCGTTAAAACAACAAATAGACGATAATTTATAAAAACTAATTCGCAAAATGTTACCGTAAACACGGCAATTCTACAAACCGTCGGCGCTATACTTCGGCCATCAGCGTACGCAGAACACATTAGCATTATTACTAGGGAAACTCTTGTTTGGGTTAATGAAGGTACTGGTAATTAGTTAACGCAAATGACGGACTTTCAAATATGGCCAACGCTTCTACACTGGTGTGAAGCGGAGTTATTAATTCGTTTTAATGTCAGAATAGAGCGTCGGTGGCTCAATGGTGTGGACTGTCGCCTTCCTACCGGGAGGGCTGAGGTTCAAATCCCGACACGTACCAATGTGTTTTCGAATTTTCGAAAATATATGTACGTTATCCGACGCTCTAACGGTGAAGGAAAACATCGTGAGGAAACCTTCATGCACGCCTGCGAAGAGATTCGAAGGTTGTGTGTGAAGTCGTCCAATCCGCACTGGGCCCGCGTGGACGACTAAGGCCTAATCACCCTATACGGGTAGGCTCGTGCCCCTCGGTGGGGACGTTTAATGAGCTGATGATGATGAATGTCAGGATTGCTTTATTTATGTATGGTACACAAACAGGATACAGTCTTTACATGAAACACATTAAAATAAAACAGTTGACTGGACAGGACTGTAGCCCAGAGACGGTGTACACAGCGTGATTTCAGGACTTTTAAAAAATAAATAGGCTATAAAAATATTTAAAAAAAAAACAGAGTATGACTTTGATATTGAATGTGGTATTTTAGTTATTACTCTACTCTGTTCAACGTATCGTAGTCCACTGCTGGCATAGGTCTCCCCCATTTTGCGCCAGATATCCCAGTCCCCCGTTTTCTCATCCAACCTCCACCTAAAAACCTTTCGCAAGTCGTTGGTCCATCGGGCTGGAGGTCCTACTTTTGCCAAGACGCGGTATTCACTCCAGAACTCTTCTCCAATTTATTTAGTTTATTATTATTAAATGCGTAGAGTGAGTTAACAAAGAAACCAATAATTATTTATCATTATAAAGATGAGCTAAATATTATATGTTATAAAATTCGCCTTAACAGTATTATTACGGTGAAGGAAAACATCGTGAGGAAACCTTCATGCACGCCTGTGAAGAGATTCGAAGGTTGTGTGTGAAGTCGTCCAATCCGCACTGGGCCCGCGTGGACGACTAAGGCCTAATCACCCTATGCGGGTAGGCTCGTGCCCCTCGGTGGGGACGTTTAATGAGCTAATGATGATGATGATGATGAAAGATGAGCTTGAGCCTCATGACGTTGACTCCCAAGTTCCTAATATTTGTAGCAACACACCAATATATGTACCAATATTAATATTGTACCCGCATTGTTCCCACTCAAACTATCAGTTAAGTTTGAATTGAATTATAATCGTCAATTCCGACAGATTAACTTCAGTTCACCGTTTATAAACTTGCTAAGTGTACTTGAAGGTTTGTCTCAGTGTCACGGCTTTAAGATTTGTAAGCAAGGATTCTGTGTCTATAATATTAAATAATTCCTTAAGTTATAAAAACATGTATTAATAAATTAAATCTAAGTGCTACAATATGACTGTTTCTCGCATACAATGCTGATGTCAAGTGAGAGATATAAGTGACGTACATCACTCTTCAACTAGGGATGGGTTGGTCAATTCTTTTCCGTCACACAATAACAGATAGAAATACGCGAAAAAAATTGTACATTGGAAACCATCAACGTAAAATTGGTGATCTCCTAATTGAAAATCATTACTTTTAGGTTTTCAGTAAAGCACAGTGAGGTTAAGATAAATATTGTAAAATATTAATATTCCATGATCCAAATCAACACGTTTCCTCTGTCTAAAAAGATACCGCAACATATAAGTTTTCTTTCACTAATATACTCACTCAAACAATCGTCGTGATTATTATCACTATATATTCATCAAAACAGTAAAAGCACAGATTAAATAAATATACCGTAGAAGTCATTTTTCTTTTGAAAATTACGAAGAAGACAATCTTAGACTATTATCACATTTCATTCTAGATATTACGCTGAGGTCAGCTTTAATCTAACTAATGCCTCTGTCTGGCTTTTATAATGCTCGCTCGTTTCTTATATTGCAAAGGTACTTTATAACAAAGAATAATTAACTTGATAAAAAACTAATTATCTTAAAAACGTAATATTCATCAACATTAGCTCATATACGAGGGAATCTTGCCCCACGGTGGGGTCGTATATAAGCTAAAGGTGTAAAGGCCTTAGTCGTCCACGCGGGCCCAGTGCGGATTGGCCGGCTTCACGCAAAACCCTTGAATATCTTCGCAGGCGTGCGCAGATTTCCTCACGATGTTTTCACCGCGGTAGAAAACACTGAGACCAATATAAACAGATATGTCAATGCACGTAAATTATTCTACAGTACGGAACTTTATCTAAGAGCCTTAAATGTATTTGAGGCTCAAAATGAAAACTTACTTCTGTCCATCCCCCAGGTTAAGAACTTGTTCTGATGGCNAGAACAAAATGTATTAAACAAAATAGAGAATTATAAAAAAAATATTAACAAGATCACACACCGCTGTGCTACGATGTCCAAAGTAATTTGACCCACTCAGCATGTGCATTTTTTATTGAATCAGATCTAAGTTAAGGGATTCGTGTTATTTTATTATTTCAGTGACTTTCAGTTACTATTGCATCATAGAAACGCCGGAGAATAATAAACAATTACTATTTACGCCATTTCATCCATAGAAGAAGGTTTGATCCAATTAATGCGAATCGCGAATGCTTAAGAGTCAAGATAGTAAATTTCGGCTTTACAATGTAAAATAAGGATAAAAATGATTTATTAGTTACCTCAGTATTGTGATGTGTATTATGATCCTTATAATAATTGTGTCTCCAACTAGCTGGCTGACATTCCGAGTCACTCAACGCGCTCGAATCATCATTCTTGACACCTCTATGAAATATCCTCTTCGCCCTCCCTAATTTGGATTTGGAACTCTTATTACTCGACCCCATACTACCATCAGAGGCATAACTCGAGCTATCATCCCCAAACGGAGGATTCAGGATAAAGGATTGCTCCAACGGAGCTATAGGTGATGGAGGCATGACCGTCATAGGAGACGGTGGTTGCGTTCTAATAGCTGGCGCATGTGCTGGAGAATTGAAGTCTGGAAAGGGAAACGCCGTTGGAGTGGTAGGTGTCATATCTATATAGTTCAAGTCGGGATATCTGTCGGTTTGCACGTCCAGAAAGTGAGGTGAGGAGACGATAACTTCAGTTCTGTTCTGCCGCTTTCTTCTCCGCGTTTTCAAAGACTCCACCCGGCGCAGTAACGCTTTGGCACCGTCTCGCAGACGCTCCGAGCCCGTTCTTCGGAAACGGGTGCCCGTGTCTTCTTCATCTTCTTTGTCGCTTGGTAACTGTATTTGCTGGCCGGGTATTGGTAATCTGGAACAACGAGGGGTATTTAGGAGGCAATTTGGCAAAAAATTTGAACGCTAAGAACAAGTTTTGTCGTCAGAAACAATACATTTTCTATGGTGTCTGGATTCCTAGCGATCAATAGGTTGAATAGCTCTCAGTAAGTAGATCGATTATATATTGAATATCTAAAATAAAGTGCACACACACACGTGCTTTTTAAATAAGATAATAAATAATAATAATAAATAAATAAATATCCACTGACATTCACACAGCGCCATCTAGCCCCAAGTTAAGCGTGAAGCCTGTATTATGGGTACTAAACAACGGATAAATATACTCATATACATTTTTTTTGTAAATACATACATACTATACATAGAAAACACCCAGACCATTACAAACAGACATGTTCATGCACACAAATGTTTGTACTGCCCGAGGATCGAACCCGGAACCCTTAGTGTTGCAGCCGACCTCTCAACCGCAACACCAAAAGGGTCGTCAAATAAATGGGTAGACACAATAAACTACTTAGAGCAATCACAAATAAGACAGAACAATCACGAAACAACGTCGACCACAAGATGACCGAGCCCTGTGACACATACACATAGTTATTATTATATTTAAAACACGAGCACATTACTGTCATTAAGACATGAAGCGAGCGACGTGATTATGAATGAAAATAGGCATGATGACTGGGTCCTGAAATCGTAAGAGCTATTTCATATTATTACAAATCTGGGTTAAATATAACGATCAGCTCGAAAACTCATGTTTTATGAATTTTATTAGTCTTCAAAGTTAGATGGGCAAGTCCATTTTAAAAGTACATTAATTGTCAAAAATTTGTTAACAAAAGGATAACACATACAATTTAAAGCAACTTTTGCTATGAAACCGTTTTAGTAAACGCAACATTGTGAATTTTGTACTACAACTATATTAATAGTTGTAGTACAAAATTCACAAACTATGCGTACTAATTACTGATACGTGACGTCATAACTAGGTAGCCATTTTTATGAAGCGTTTTTGGGAAAGTCCATTAATGTGTTTTTAGAATTGGAAAATCTCTGTGAGTTTTAATGTTAACGGAGTAATTTTTTTACCAATGTTTATATTATTATGCGGTCCATCGATATAATAACAGAAAAAAATTGTCATCATCCCTATTCTGCCCAACTGACGTGATGGTAGATTACACATCTATTTAGAAGATTTTTTATCTAAGACTGTATTCAATGACATTGTCGTCTCATTTGAAATTGTGGGTGAGGAATCAGCTACTGCATAAGAACATTTCTTTGCCTAAATATGACGTGTTTGTTGTTTGTTTACTTATTTGATGTTATGTTCCCATATAAATTAGTTGCATTTTTGAATGACCAGTCTGTTAATTTTGGGACGTTATAATGAGCTTCTTGATTCTAATTACACGTTTCTAAGGGGATACCGGTACGCGGTAACTCGATTAAGAATAAGGAAGCTAATGACCGTTTGTAATAGTATGAAATTTTAAGGGTTAAAGAAGTTGCGGTTTATAAGATAGCGTCGGATTCTATATACAGATTTCAATTAAGTTATGTAGAATACTCAATTATCGATATTTGTAAAATGATTTTTATGAAATAAAATCGCCTAATCATCAATTCGTAAGTCATCGAAAACTTGCAATCACCTAAAACCTACAATGTGCAATCTATTACATATAAATAAAATTCTGGTGTCTGTTTGTAATAATGAAATAACCGTTTTTTACATCATGCATATGATATACGGAGCATACACAAAATTTCATTTTTTAAATATTTGTCTGTCTGTCAGTCCGTCTGTTTGTTCCGAGTAATCTCTGAAACGGCTGGATGGATTCGACGGCACTTTTTTTGGCAGGTAGCTGATGTAACAAAAAAACATAGGTTACTTTTATTTCAGAAAATAGGTTTTTGTTTTAGTAAAAATCAATCAATATTTTACCGCGCGTAGCGTGAGATGCGCGCTTTGAGGTTTTGTTTTACTGTGGGAGAATAACTTATTGGGCGGGTGATAACGCGGGGAACAGCTAGTCCGAAATAAAATAAGAAATTGCTTAAAACTAATAAGCTATAGTAATCACAGACTATTTATATAAAGATAAAAATTCAACAACATGAACCGCAAGCTCTTTGGTTGACGTTTTACAGGCTAAATGCTTAATAAGTGTTAGAAATCCCTGTGTATTTAACGCTTTTCTCATCCAGCCTCCACCAGCGATCTTGCGCAAGTCGTCGGTCCATCGGGCCGGAGGGCGTCCTACGCTACGCTTGCCAAAACGCGGTCTCCACTCCAGAACTCGTGTGCTCCAACGGCCATCGGTTCTGCGACATACGTGTCCAGCCCACTGCCACTTCAACTTGCTGATCCGGCGCTATATCGGTAACTTTAGTTCTCTTACGGATTAAATCATTTTTGATCTTATCCCTAAGAGAGACCCCGAGCATAGCTCGCTCCATTGCGAGCATAAGGATATTTATTTTTTCATTTTCAATTAGCTCTGAAAACAAAATCTCTCAGCTCTTACACGGCCCCGGCCCACGAACCTGAGTGGCAAGTTAGGAAAACTCCAAGTTAATTAACAACGAATTATTCCATTAGATTTCACGGCCAACAACTTGGGAATTTGGGTTTCCCTTTCTTTTATGCAGGGGTGCGTTTATTAAGACTTCGTGCTCAACGCTCAATGCCAATTTGTGTAAAACTGTAACGACGTCAGTTTGCTTAATAAGTTTCGGTAAAGTTCGCAAAATTTATAAGCGTTTTATAACAATATTTAAACAATACAAAAGTATAATATGGTACAATAAACATTCTTTCCTTTAATAACTTGTACAATAAATACATATAGCCAGCTACTCAACCATTTTTTTAAATATGTATATACATATCCACTGACATTCACACAGCGCCATATCAAGGAGCTTGTAGTTTGGATGCTAAACAACTGATAAACATACTTATATAATTGTTTTTGTAAATACATACATATTCTACATATGCAAATACAAATAATAAATAAATATCTACTGACATTCACACAGCGCCATCTAGCCCCAAGTTAAGCGTGAAGCCTGTATTATGGGTATTAAACAACGGATAAACATACATATATACATTTTTTTTGTAAATACATACATATTATACATAGAAGATCATTACAAACAGACATGTTCATGCACACAAATGTTTGTATTGCCGGGATCGAACCGGAACCCTTGGTGCGGCCGACCTCTCAACCGCAACACCAAATAGGTCGTCAAATAGATATATCGATGCACACAAGTGTCTGTACTGCCCGGGGATTGTAAGTCTGTTTTGTATTGGTCTGGGTGTTTCTTTGTATCATATGTATGTACATACAATAAAGTATATAAGTTTTTTTATCCGTTGTTTAGAACCCATATTACAGGCTTATGCCATGGGGCTAGGTGACGCTGTGTGTATCAATGGATAGGTCTTATTATGTTTTCGAAATCCTTAAGGTTCACGGGCCAAATAATGGCCCGGTCCTTTGGAAGGCATGTGTGGGGCCGAACCCAAACAGCACAGAGGCCTTTTTCGAATCTTTTTAAGTGTTACACGTGGCGGATGCCATCACAGAATGCACAATATGATACAACCCATGATGACCTCCGTCAGGTGTAAAGACTACATATATATTTACATTTCCATATGGAAACTACTATATTGGGCTATGGAATTGGGTTTTGATGGACTGGATATTTGGGCTATGGGGGAGGTTACGGACGTCTGTCATTAAACTAGTCTCACAGTAAAATAGAGACAGGCGGTGACTCGCCGTGGCTAGATGGGCCCCCTAATGGTTGCCTGCAGTGGAGCGACAGGGGGCAACATGGGCGCTCGCGGCTAGGGGTGTCGAGAGGTGCGGCACCGATTTCACCTTCGCGAGTAACTACGCAAGTCGGTCGGAGTGGGTTTCCTCGCTATTACGTCATTAGACACTTCCACCCCCGAGCATATAGCTCTGGCGACTCACTCCCGACGGCCAATGAAGGCAAGCGAGAGGTGGGGATCTGTTCCACATGGGGTTCACTTCGCCCACCAACGGTGAGACGAAGGCAAAGACCAGAGAGTTCCCCGGAGCACGGGACAAGCTGCCCGGCGGATACTGATTGCACCTGATTATTATTAATAACATGTCAAGTGATGAAGTCAGGCTGTCTGTTTACTTACAAACTTAGAAAAAAAATCCAACAGCCATTAAATATGTAACATTGTCACACGAACGCTTGTATATAAACAACATCAAATACATGTATTCTAACGTCTACAACCAGTTTTGCTAGTAAGGTATAACTGGTTCTGCATTTTCATGGCCATTACACATGCAAGGTGACATATAACGGTAAATTGAGTCTCGGATCGGTTTCCCGGTAGAACAAAAGGTAACTTACAACGGGTGAGTCAGGTTTCGAATCCCTGGAGAGACCACAAGTGAAAGTAACTTTGAGTTTTACCCAGTTTTTTTAGCACATTGCAGACCTGATTGTCTGAATTTAAAGATGATTTCGTGATTTTCTGACTTTGTCACGTATTATCATATCGTAAATTCATACTTTCACGCCAGTTCAAATAGAATTTCAATTGAATGAAGTCGTTTTTGGATACGAGTACGTAAAGTTATGCTAGGTCCGCTTGCATTCGTAGTTATTTTGCACAGCAATCCTTTATCTTTACGAGACACTTGCAGTTGAGTTTTACCTCGTTGGGACAAGTTTTAACGAGAGTCGTTCACGCATCAGCGCTTTAGTCTACTAGTCACCTCAGCAATCAGAGTTAGCGCTAGATTGCTGAGCTGGAAAATGTTTCCTATTTTATTGCTTCAGAGGTATTTGTAGAACATAATTTAATACAGTTTTCCTCGTTAGAAATAAGTTTTAAGTATGTTATCTAATTTGCAAAACTGCTTCCATGTCAGCTGTCCTTGTCGTGGCAGTTTGTAATTAAGGCATCACTATTTGTTTGTATCGCTTACGTGTGTACATTGAAAATGTAATAAGTGTATGTCTTGTAAAATGTCCTAAATAAATAAATAGAAATAAAATAAGTGGCGGTGATAGAATATTTCTTTTATATTTTATTAAGTAAGTGAACGGGACGGTCAGTGTGCTCACTGGTGTAGACATGATTTAGACATGTTAGGTCTTCTTATACCGGTAATTTTACTAGCTACAGCCTAAGCCCGAAACATAAAAGTGCATAACACTCCTGTTTCATGGACATGCCCGGCCTAGAGATTCAGTATCAAATCTACCACACCTAGTAAGAAACAACTTAGTTATACGTTCCCTTATATCCTTTTTAGGTACTGCTGATCATTACTCCGCGCTTCCAAGCAAATTACACTGTTGGTAAAAACCTCTTAATACTTAGAGCCTTCTTCAGCATCAAGTACGCTTTAAGTCAGGCAGTGAACTGCCACGAGCTGCAACGAGTGTCAAAAGGCACCAGCCAAGACTGACCTGGAATCTACTGCATTGTTCTCATCGCGAACCAAAATTTCATTTCGTGAAAGAATACAGTATGTGTACCTTGCTATCTCTCGGGAAAACAACTACAACACCCGAGTTCCGCTCCAAATTCAGAAGCCAAACAAGCCCTTTAATTACCGCCGTTAATTGCCTAAAGAAAAGTCGTTATGTTCGTTTACGTTCCTACTGTTTTGTGTGTAAACTAGTTTTGGCGTTTCTTCTCTTGCCCGTAATTAATCTTGCATTAGAGCTTTCCGCTCTAAAAACTGAATGCCCTTTATGTGGGTTATTGACTTGACGCAATGCAGTGTGGTGTTGGGTCCGAGTGGTAGCGGGTAACGCGACACAGTCAAGAGTCAAGCCATTGTCTCTAACTTTTAAGTTGTGACGTCAAATATATGTGAATCACCCAGGTTTATAAAAAGGCTGGCGACCTGGATTAGATGTAAAGTTCAGGAAACCCCATTAATCTATGCAGGCTAAGTTGATCAGTAGATTATATGCGGTTATTTATCTAATTTTAAAAATTACAAAGAAACTTAACTCGTAAAATAAATTGCACGCTACCAGCCAGATGCATCGTTGCAGGCAAAATAGTTAAACGCGTACATATCCTAATCAATTGACAGCTTTTTTGATACCATGTCGTCCTCCTACAGGGAGGACTGAGGTTCAAATCCCGCCACGTACCAATGTATTTTCGAATTTTCGAAAAACATATGTAACTTATCCAACGGTCTTACGGTGAAAGAACATCGTTAGGAAACCTGCGCACGCCTGCGAAGAGATTCAAAGTTGTTGCGTGAAGTCGACCAACCGGCACTGGACCCGCGTGGACGACTAAGGCCTAATCAAACTATACGGGTAGGCTCATGCCCCTCGGTGGGGACGTTTAATGAGCTGATGGATGATGGTTTATTGATTTTTTCTTAAAAATCGATCACATAAACAATATAATAGTATATATGAATATAGCGCTAGAGGTTCTACTCGCAGCTCATAATTCAGTGACAGTCCACCTTACACGACGTATCTATGTAGCTTTTCCTCTGTTGTATTCCAATTTTATCATCGCCTATCGCTCACGCTACCGCTTCTAAAACCGCTAATACTACCACCACACCGTTCCCTAATATGCCTTCATTTATATCTTATGGTTTAGCAATCCAAAATGGAAACCTGATAGGTGAAGGGATTTACTCAGTTGTAAGTAGAACAAATAGCTTGATTATAGTCATTGTTAGCCCTCGGCGTGCCACTTCTCTTGACAATGACGCTGGTTGTGTGTGGCTCAATCGTGTTGATCAATCAATAGCA
>PQWD01001232.1:0-97221 GCA_019425675.1 Leucinodes orbonalis
AACGTCAGCCGGCAAAACCTTCACGATTGCAAATCTTATTTGAACAGAGGTCGTTAATTGCATTAACCGGGTGTCACTCGAGGTCCACGGTTACGCGGTGTAATCTATGCAATGAGAAATTCGCTTCATCTCCTATCCGCCTTGAATACATAATAATCTGGCATAAATTGCAACAGCCAGGCAGACGAGAGATCAAAGGCTGTGCAAGCAAACGTCATCGCAGTTGAAATGGCAAAGGTCAGGATACTACGCGACACGGTCGCTCTGGTATGCGCCAACGCTCCATTCGTAGCAACAGACTCGTATTTATTGAACATGCAAATGATCGGTAGCTAATTACCCAGCGGATTCATGAATAGCTTTCGATTTGAATATGGCCGCGGCAATGCGATTAAAGATATTAATTGTCCAGCAACACCATACCAAGATATTATTAAAATTATATTTCATATATTTTAATGTAACTTAGTAAGAGGTGAATGCCATCCTTATATGTATACAACTTGACTTGCGGGCATACTTGATACTTGTTTTATAGAACTCAAATTCATAATTATCTAAGTTATGAAACCAATTATGCGCCTATTTATTAAATAATTATATACACTACCTCAAGGATATGTAAGTGCATCGAAAGTGACTACAGTTTGGTTGCAGCTCTATACCGCTATTTCTGAAAATAAAAACAACTAACCAGAACACACACACACATACCTACAAGAATAAAAATACATAGGCTACTTTTAATATATATATATATATATATATATATTTCATTAGCTTAAATAATGTTAAGCCACGGTATTCAGTTTCTTCACTGCCTGTCTCATCGTCCAGCCCGAGTACAGTTATACTAAAGAATACCTGTCATGCATGTGTTTTACGCATGAGTGGTTGCATGCCTAAACATTATCAATACTCTAAATTTTGTATTAAAATTGTTTTAAATTTAGGATGATGTTACTTTACAGCAACTCATCAGATACTATGATTCAGTATAACGAGAAATTGATGCAATAAGATTTGCAATTCAATTAACCTAGTAATTATTTTCGTAGTCCGCCAGATATAATAAGGTGTATGGATATAAACGTGTATTATGGTTCAGCCATTATAAATGCCAGTACAGTACATATAGCAATTTACGCTCTGATTTATTACGAGCGGGAGGCCCGATGCGGTAGCAAGGATGAACAATCTAGTCGTGCATTATAGCAGGATCGCACGTTGCACTCGCTGCAACCAACGCACGTGAAATACAGTCCATAGCAGTATATCAAATGCAATACGCACCAATAGCGAGTAATTTTCCCACGCAGTTCTCGTTCTATTTCGGCTGCTATGTAAATTTAGATTGCAGCTCGATGCCTTATACCTATTAGCGTATTATATTACGCATAACGTAAACAGCTTTTGAAGGTAAGTTAAGTCACGGAACCCTCCTAAGTTAAAATTTTTCCGGTCTTGTTTTAGTTATTTACTCAGTTTTAGTTTCGACTCAGAACTGTAGATGATGCTTATATTTTAATATTATTCGCAATATTCCAACCAACACGGAAGGTGTGGACGGCATTATGCGAGATATGATCCTTTTAACCTTGCCACGAACGCTTGGTGTGATAACATCTATTGTCAATAAGTCTATTCAAAGTGGAATATTCCCTGATATTTGGAAGGAGGCTTTGGTTAAACCCATTCCTAAAAACAACTCCCCAATGAATTGAAAGATCTTCGAGCTATTAGCATTCTGCCGTTTCTCTCTAAGATACTCGAGAAAGTTATTTGTCAACAACTAACCGAGTACTTGGATACTAACAATATTCTTCCTCAGAAGCAATCCGGTTTTCGAGCGGGTCGTAGCACCGCCACTGCGCTTTTGGATGTCGTGGACGATATCTTGGCTGCGGAGGATGCGGGCAGGGGAACAATCTTAGGTCTTCTTGATTTTTCCCGTGCATTTGATTGAATTAACCACAATCTTCTTTTATCTAAGTTATCATTTTATGGTTTTGACAGCAACGCATTAAAGTGGTTCAGCAGCTACCTCTATGGCCGTTCTCAACACGTTGAAGTTTCTCAGGACAATGGCACAACGTCATCTTCAGAAGCTGTTCCCCGTAAGCGTGGTGTACCCCAAGGATCAATTTTAGGCCCCGATTCTTTTCATTTTGTACACAGCAGATCTAACGAATTGCATTAAGTATTCCAACTTTCATATATATGCCGACGATTTACAATTATATTTCTCTCGTTTAAGCCAGATTACACTCCTAATGCCGTAAAACGAATTAATGAGGACCTAGGGTGTACAAATGCATGGCCAAATAAGAACTGTTTAGACCTTAACCCAAATAAGTCCAAGTTTCTCATAGTCCTAGAACCTAATCTTAAAATTGCAGATAATATTGTTGAGCAGGTGACTGAAGCCCGTAATCTAGGAGTCCTTATGGATAACAAATTAAGGTTTCACAACCACGTTGTAGAGACTGTCAGAAATTGTTTTTTTAGACTCAAAATATTGTACAAAATAAGAAACTTCTTAGACGTTAATGTTAAAATACAATTGTGTGAATCATAATATTGTCAAAATTCAATTACGCGGATACGGTTATTGGTAAATGTCTATACGGTTACACCAAAAAGATCATACAACGCCTCCAAAGGGAATCTATTGAATATGGAGTCCAGGCGGGCTCTTCATTTTGCGTGTCTTTTGTTTAACATAGTCCGAACGAAAACGCCTTCTTATCTGTTCAGCAAACTCACTTTTTCGAAACGAGCTAGGATTGCCATACGTCTTGTATGCCCACACACAGCACTGCAGCATTCCGTGGCAGTTTTGGTATTCTGCCACGAAATGCTGGAATAATATCCCACCGCCCTTACAAGGGTGTCCTTCATTAAACTCCTTCCGATGTAATTATAAAAATATATTTTAAATTTACAAAAAAGTAATTAGTTGCATATTTATGACTGTGTTTCCCCCTCATCGCCCATTTATTTATTTATGTATATATATTATATGTGTATGTACATATATGTATGTATGTATATGCATTTATATTATGACCGCTCACTTTATTTTATTTTTTACTATTATTCATCGCTCACTTAAGTTCCGACGCTATGTTACCCTAGTTTATGACATTATTGTTAACTGTAACTGTTTATTAAGTTAATACGTTTGCGCGCAGTAGTGCTCTCCCACTCGAGGCACCTACGGAAGACCAGTGTAGAGGCGCCTTGTGTTGCCTCGACATATGCCGAGTACGTGCATTTTCAGTGATACTATTATTTTTTAAGTAAATGAATGAAAGGTTTTTTATGTTTCTTTTGTGATTTACTGTATTTTGTTATTGTATATGTTTTCACTGAATAAATATTTACTTACTTATTTATCCGGTTTGCTTATTGAAAAAATGGCGGTACACATAAACAATATTAATATGCTAAGTTTTAAATATGAGGAAATGCAGACTATAATACAGTTGTTACTACACTTTCTGCAGATGTTTCTCTTTCTTTNCAGGTCTACCTAGATAAAAGAAATTGATTCAAATAATATAAGTACAAATGCAATGAAAGGAACACAAAGTGACTTTATAGACTTGTACAATGTACGTATTATAATTTCAACCATTCATGGTGGTTCTATTTATTTTTGATAACTCCAAAGACGTTTAAAAATATTGTGTTATTCCTTATCTTTCTTCCGTGTGTTTCTTCCTTTCCTGGTTGTCACTCATTATCTCATCCAGAACTTTTATCTCAATATCTTTCCTTACACGTAAAATTCAAATATTGCCATTTAATGTAAGGTTAAAGTACCTACATATAAGATTGTTACATCACCCTATCATCTCGCAACACCAATGTAAGTATTTAATTTGAATTTATTTAAAAGTTCGTACGTTTGCGTGCTCACGAATTGGCGTTTAAAGGTAGAGTAATAATAAGCAAACCTATATTATTACACTATATTTATGTAAATTGTAAGGATATTTTGCAGTCCACTTATTAAAAGGAAATTAACTAATACACTTTTTTCTCATATGATGATTGACAAATCACATCAGATAAAATTCCAAAAATGGCCATATTGTATGTAATCAAAACTTATCCCCACGCGACTGCCTGTTTAATAACTTACTATTAAAAAAAATTAAAAAATATTCTTATACATTCACGCAGTGGCATCTCGCCCATACTAAGCACAACAAATTTTATACTGTATGGGATTGAACACAAACACGACATCAAGTAGTAGAATTCTCTACCATTAACTACGGCAATGAGCGGAACACTTGTTGCAAGAGACTAAGATACTACTCGTCACTCTCGCAAACTAATAGATGCATAAACGTCAGCCGGCAAAACTTCACGATTGCAAATCTTATTTGAACAGAGGTCGTTAATTGCATTAACCGGGTGTCACTCGAGGTCCACGGTTACGCGGTGTAATCTATGCAATGAGAAATTCGCTTCATCTCCTATCCGCCTTGAATACATAATAATCTGGCATAAAATTGCAACAGCCAGGCAGACGAGAGATCAAAGGCTGTGCAAGCAAACGGTCATCGCAGTTGAAATGGCAAAGGTCAGGATACTACGCGACACGGTCGCTCTGGTATGCGCCAACGCTCCATTCGTAGCAACAGACTCGTATTTATTGAACATGCAAATGGATCGGTAGCTAATTACCCAGCGGATTCACATGAATAGCTTTCGATTTGAATATGGCCGCGGCAATGCGATTAAAGATATTAATTGTCCAGCAACACCAAGATATTATTAAATTATATTTCATATATTTTTAATGTAACTTAGTAAGAGGTGAATGCCATCCTTATATGTATACAACTTGACTTGCGGGCATACTTGATACTTGTTTTATAGAAACTCAAATTCATAATTATCTAAGTTATGAAACCAATTATGCGCCTATTTATTAAATAATTATATACACTACCTCAAGGGGATATGTAAGTGCATCGAAAGTGACTACAGTTTGGTTGCAGCTCCTATACCGCTATTTCTGTAAATAAAAACAACTAACCCAGAAACACACACACATATACCTACAAGAATAAAAATACATAGGCTACTTTTATAATATATATATATATATATATATATATATACTTTCATTAGCTTAAATAATGTTAAGCCACGGTATTCAGTTTCTTCACTGCCTGTCTCATCGTCCAGCCCGAGTACAGTTATACTAAAAGAATACCTGTCATGCATGTGTTTTTACGCATGAGCTGGTTGCATGCCTAAACATTATCATACTCTAAATTTTGTATTAAAATTGTTTTAAATTTAGGATGATGTTACTTACAGCAACTCATCAGATACTATGATTCAGTATAACGAGAAATTGATGCAATAAGATTGCAATTCAATTAACCTAGTAATTATTTTCGTAGTCCGCCAGATATAATAAGGTGTATGGATATAAACGTGTATTATGGTTCAGCCATTATAAATGCCAGTACAGGTACATATAGCAATTTACGCTCTGATTTATTACGACGGGAGCCCGATGCGGTAGCAAGGATGAACAATCTAGTCGTGGCATTATAGCAGGATCGCACGTTGCACTCGCTGCAACCAACGCACGTGAAATACAGTCCATAGCAGTATATCAAATGCAATACGCACCAATAGCGAGTAATTTTCCCACGCATTCTCGTTCTATTTCGGCTGCTATGTAATTTAATTTGCAGCTCGATGCCTTATACCTATTAGCGTATTATATTACGCATAACGTAAACAGCTTTTGAAGGTAAGTTAAGTCACGGAACCACCTCCTAAGTTAAAATTTTCCGGTCTTGTTTTAGTTATTTACTCAGTTTAGTTTCGACTCAGAACTGTAGATGATGCTTATATTCTTAATATTCGCAATATTCCAACCAACCGGAAGGTGTGGACGGCATTATGCGAGATATGATCCTTTTAACCTTGCCACGAACGCTGTGTGATAACATCTATTGTCAATAAGTCTATTCAAAGTGGAATATTCCCTGATATTGGAAGGAGGCTTTGGTTAAACCCATTCCTAAAAACAACTCCCCAAGAATTGAAAGATCTTCGAGCTATTAGCATTCCCGTTTCTCTCTAAGATACTCGAGAAATTATTTGTCAACAACTAACCGAGTACTTGGATACTAACAATATTCTTCCTCAGAAGCAATCCGGTTTTCGAGCGGGTCGTAGCACCGCCACGCTTTTGGATGTCGTGGACGATATCTTGGCTGCGGAGGATGCGGGCAGGGGAACAATCTTAGGTCTCCTTGATTTTTTCCCGTGCATTTGATTGTATTAACCACAATCTTCTTTTATCTAAGTTATCATTTTATGGTTTTGACAGCAACGCATTAAAGTGGTTCAGCAGCTACCTCTATGGCCGTTCTCAACACGTTGAAGTTTCTCAGGACAATGGCACAACGTCATCTTCAGAAGCTGTTCCCCGTAAGCGTGGTGTACCCCAAGGATCAATTTTAGGCCGATTCTTTTCATTTTGTACACAGCAGATCTAACGAATTGCATTAAGTATTCCAACTTTCATATATATGCCGACGATTTACAATTATATTTCTCGTTTAAGCCAGATTACACTCCTAATGCCGTAAAACGAATTAATGAGGACCTAGGGTGTACAAATGCATGGCCAAATAAGAACTGTTTAGACCTTAACCCAAATAAGTCCAAGTTTCTCATAGTCCTAGAACCTAATCTTAAAATTGCAGATAATATTGTTGAGCAGGTGACTGAAGCCCGTAATCTAGGAGTCCTTATGGACAACAAATTAAGGTTTCACAACCACGTTGTAGAGACTGTCAGAAATTGTTTTTTTAGACTCAAATATTGTACAAAATTAGAAACTTCTTAGACGTTAATGTTAAAATACAATTGTGTGAATCATAATATTGTCAAAATTCAATTACGCGGATACGGTTATTGTAAATGTCTATACGGTTACACCAAAAAGATCATACAACGCCTCCAAAGGGAATCTATTGAATATGGAGTCCAGGCGGGCTCTTCATTTTGCGTGTCTTTTGTTAACATAGTCCGAACGAAAACGCTTCTTATCTGTTCAGCAAACTCACTTTTTCGAAACGAGCTAGGATTGCCATACGTCTTGTATGCCCAACACACAGCACTGCAGCATTCCGTGGCAGTTTTTGTATTCTGCCACGAAATGCTGGAATAATATCCCACCGCCCTTACAAGGGTCCTTCATTAAACTCCTTCCGATGTAATTATAAAAATATATTTTAAATTTACAAAAAAGTAATTAGTTGCATATTTATGACTGTGTTTCCCCTCATCGCCCATTTATTTATTTATGTATGTATATATATGTGTATGTACATATGTATGTATGTATATGCATTTATATTATGACCGCTCACTTTATTTTATTTTTTACTATTATTCGCTCACTTAAGTTCCGACGCTATGTTACCCTAGTTTATGACATTATTGTTAACTGTAACTGTTTATTAAGTTAATACGTTTGCGCGCAGTAGTGCTCTCCCACTCGAGCACCTACGGAAGACCATGTAGAGGCGCCTTGTGTTGCCTCGACATATGCCGAGTACGTGCATTTTCAGTGATACTATTATTTTTTAAAAATGAATGAAAGGTTTTTTATGTTTCTTTTGTGATTTACTGTATTTTGTTATTGTATATGTTTTCACTGAATAAATATTACTTACTTATTTATCCGGTTTGCTTATTGAAAAAATGGCGGTACACATAAACAATATTAATATGCTAAGTTTTAAATATGAGGAAATGCAGACTATAATACAGTTGTTACTACACTTTCTGCAGATGTTTCTCTTTCTTTCCAACCCGCTCGCCAAGCGTGAGATTATGTTAAAACGTTTACCTAACGTGAAGTAGACCCTAACTCCTGCAGAAAACATAAAAAACAGCACTTCGTTCTACGAAAAGAAAGAAAATAGAAATTTTGGTATATTGAGAAGGTCGTGAGATATATTGTTCATTTTTATTTCATAAGTAGGCAAGTGTAGTAATAGACGAATTAGGTAAAAATATGTAGTAGTATTAAATAGACACATTAAAATTCAATTATAAATCTGACGTCCGAATTTTTAGATTTTCTATGTTATTTCGAAATTGTTAGAAGTAACTTTGTACAGTGAAAAAAAGCAGGCCAAAGTATATGTGTATTAAATAACACAAAATACAACTATGCGGAAAACCCATCGTGTTAAGTTAATATCTTAGGTCAAAAGTGACTTTTTTAAAAACCATGATGTGCGTAGACACAGGTGGAATATATGGTATTATTGTAAAGGAATATTTTCCAACCTGCCAATCCTGGTGTCTGAGGTCTTTTTAACCCGTGCTCTGTAGTACTTAGTATTGTATGTATCGATCACAACTGCAACCATCCTTGCCGAAGAACGGTATTATCGTTATAGACTTTCAAGGGACTCCACGTAAAAAATATACCAAAACTATAAAAATCGGAGGAAATTTTCTATGCGTGTGCTCCTCGTGGCATTCTTGATGCCGAACTTTGTAGTTACCTATTCTTATTTTAATTAGATGTGATCACATCACATCTAATTTCAGGGAAGAATAGGTTCAAAAAACACAGCGTTAACGCAACAAACAAATGTGAAATAATAAAATTCCGCGGGACATCACTAAATATTTTGAGTTATCATCATTAATGTGATATATATGTCGTGCAACCCGCTATTATAGTTATATGGCATAAATGCACAATAAGAGCTAACTATTAATTTTGACTGGTATATTTATGTTCAGCGAGTGTAATACAATCAATTTAGTATATTTTCACGTAAAAGGCAATTTTGGTAGACCAGTGTTATCCAAAGAGATGTACTTTAACGCATTTATTGATATCAAAACAGTGAATCTTTTTTTCGGCATAATAAACAAATCTATACAAAAAAAACAAAGACTACATTGATTTGATTGTTATCAAACAATACATTGATAATAATTTTATCCGTCCATGGTTGTTAATAATAAATGTAAATGATGCTTTTGTATTGTTTTGAACAACACAAAACACTACGATTCAAATAATCAAGTATCAAGAAACCTCAATATTTCATAAAGAAATTTAAATCAGGCCTAATATACGTATCAAGTACAAAATGGTATTAAATTATTTTATTGCTAACTAAACTGCTTTATTATTAATATTATTATTTTATGCCGTCATATCCAAGCAAAGGCGTGTAAACTGGTCAATCTAGTTATCTTAATATGTCTTAATTAAATACAGCGATGACCGATGCGTCCTCCCTATTCGCAAAGTTAGTGATCGTTCGTTGGATAAATCAGTTTAGTTGATTGGCAACACGCTTCGGTGGGTCATTGTGTGAACTGTTACCTTCCGAGTTCAAGGGCGTAGGTTCAAATCAACATGTACCAATGTATTTTCGAATTTCCCAAATTATCCAGAGATTCAAAGATTGTGCGTGAATCAGCAAATCCGCACTGGGCAGCGTGCATGACTAAGACCTATACACACTTTACGGATAGGTCGTGCCTTTCGGTAGGGACGTATAATGAACTGATGTGACGACGACAGTACTGAAGCATTAGTTATTAAAAATACTGGTTAAGAACTCTTTTGTAAATAATAAAATATATCATAAGATTTTACCGTAGACGGAGTATTATTCTCAATAATCGGATTTACCTATATATTCGTAATTTTGTTCAATCAGCTGAATATTTAGCTATGACGTGAGCAAAGATATTATTATAGACTACAAACAAAAATTTACAGTAGTCTTAAAGTCATACAATTCCCACATTAAAGCTCCTCGGTGAGGGCATAGAGAGCTGATGATGAAAATATAAAAATGGCGGTTACGTAATAAAAACAATACATTACCGAATATTTAGTTACCTCTGTCAAAGCCCTGTGACACAATGTCAAAAATCAAGTTGTGCCATGGACGTAAAAAATACGGACGGAGTCTTGCTGCCAACAAAGTGTGTCAAAAATCGTCCAGACTTTTTTATTAGATAAATAAAATCGATAATAGTTTTAGAGTAGAATAGTTTGTTGATAACGTAAATTTATTTACCTATTTTTTAAAGTTTTGATTTGGTTATGTATGCATTTAATCTAAAATGATAACGATGAACATACGGCTCCGAATTAAATATCCATCGAAGTTTTACTATGTTTGTAGACATATTGTACAAGGCGAGTCGATGTAGTGCCCGCTGGAGATATGCGATTTGTTTCGATCAGCGTCAATCATTCCGTTTCGAAATAAGCCGAGATTGCCCTACATCGCAGGTGCGTTTACAAAAAAGAGAAACCTCCGCCGGGGCTCGAATGAAATTTATTATTAACGTAAGGGGCGTATTCGAGCCGACATCGGCGGTCTGCTCCAGTTACAGAATTGCTCCCTCCGATTTGTATCCGGTTTACTCTGGTTTCGTTCGAACACCACATTCACTCTCTTATGGTGTTATAATCAATGTCATTCGCAGAATACCCATAACAGGCATTATCGATGAAAACCGATATTGTTCATGCGATGACCAAAAGCAGGTGATTGTAGTGGTCACGACAGATACCGCGAACAGGTTTTCCATTTTATATTGTAAAATCAAGCTTTTTTAAAATATATGTTTATTTGCTTCCATACAAGATACGAGTAATCTTTTAATCGTGTTACAACCAAACCGCAAGGATATTCGAGTATAACCGATAATTTAAATAATTACGAATAATACAACATTTTAATTTTATTGTTGTGCAAATAATAAATATTGAGCTTTTGTAACTGATTACTAAAACGTTAAATTACGAAATTTTTTTAATGTACTTTTATAAAAAAATATTGTTATAATTTGGCTGTTTATAAATGCTTTAGTGAAAGATCTGATGTATAAAAACTTTTATTATAACATAACCATAAAAATATATTTCCTATCGTGAGAAGTACGGTCTTCTCACGATAGGAAAATATATTTTTAAATAGACTTTAAAGTAAAAATTATAGTTATTTCTTAAGCTTAGGTAATATCTTTTTATACTCAGTGTTATATACTGTATAGGTGTATAATAAATAACAACAAATAAATGTCTTAAAAGAAATAAAAAGTATTTTTATTTTGAATAAATCCGTAGATGCTGTAGCTGTCTTATTTGTATAAACGTTAGTTATAATTTGTACAGTCGAAAGGAGTTTTTATACCACTACTTATGACGGTGACTGTACAAATAAAAGATCAAACGTTTGACAGCCGACGTAAATTAATGAAGATGCTAATTGGTAGTTAACAGCCGGCGGATTGGTCGGCGACTAATAATGAACCGCAACGCATGCGTCAGTCGCTGACGGCTGACATAAAGCCTAAAGCACAAGCCGTATAGGCAAAGAACGTAAAATTATTTCAAAAATAAGTCTTTTGAGACTTTTTTAATAATATATTGTCTCACATTATATAACCGATCAACCTCAACTTTCGTGCTCCATCCACAAATCTCGAATGTGTCTAGCGATCTTCCTTGGAAGCCTTAACCAGTAGTGAATATTATGGTTACAGTACAAGTATTATTAGATACAACTCACTATCATACAATAATCTCTAGTCTGCCATTAGTTTATTTTGCAGTTATAATATAGACATATTTTTATTTATGTAACACAGCGAAAAAATATATACAATTTTATAGCCAAGAACAAAACATACGGCTGGTAGTCGTTGGAAACGAAACAATCACAATTTACTCAAAAGGACAAGAGCTACAGAAATGTATACTGTTTCAACATTAAATTTAATTCCTAGCTATACTAACAGCTAGCAGTTCACATGAGGACGAATGACATGTTGCTACAGTACATAAAGATTACTAATAAAGATTTAACAATCAAAATCGCATAGAAAATGTTTCCTTGGGATTTTAAAAGTGACTATTTCTTCATAAAATACTTTTCATAAAAGTGCTACAACCGTTATTACAAGTCATTATGTAGGGAAATAAAGGTTTAATACTTTTACCTATCGGTAACCATATTGTCAGTACTCTGCAGTGAGCATGCGACGTAATAATGATCGAATCTATTTGCTTTTCTATGTGTTCTTATTCTTTAAATTAATTATTGATATAGCTTTTTAAATATGGCGGTGTAGCTGCAAACAACATTAGAGAAGGTTCTGATAATATTGTAATAAAAAACGTACATTTGGTCAACCTTTACACTAAGATCAAAGATTAATTAGCCGCGCGTATAAGTAACCGCCATTAATGCTGTCAAATAAACAAATCTACTCAATCCCATACCAATACTGGTTTTATGGCGAGTAATAGGAAAGTGCAATTTAAGTGATAAATGTTACTATTAACACTACACATGATTAAACATCTTCGGTTTTTACCAATTTAAAAACATTGCAATCTTGGAATTAATTACAAAATTATCAATTACCTACTTATATAAACAAAAAACTATTACCTAGTATAAAAAAATCAATTCAATTCTATGCCTCATGGTATTCTAAGCTTCATCATCATCAGCTCATTAAACGTCCCCACCGAGGGGTACGAGCCTACCCGCATAGAGTGATAGGCCTTAGTCGTCCACGTGGGCCCTGTGCAGATTAAAAGACTTCACGCACACCTTTGAATCTCTTCGCAGGCGTGCGCAGGATTCTTCACATGTTTTCCTTTACCGTTAGTGCGTCGGATAACGTACATATAATTTCTAAAATTCGATAACTCATTGGTAAGTGGCGGGATTCGCCCAAATTTGCACTACTTGTGTAACACTAAACTATAAACTGCGTATCATTGAGGCACAGCGTCAACTATCATTTCCAGGTCTCGCGCGACAATACCGATTGCATGATAAAGATCCGTATTCGTATCCGTATCCGCGGAAATAATTTTTTAGCGATCCGACACATTACCAGTAATGACCCAAATACCCACTCGGACTTTTGCGACAACAATCCTACAAGATACTAAGTGTGCATAATTGATATGCAAATTAACTAATGCTAACATTAAAAAAATAAGTTGACATTTCATTAAATAATGTTTAAAAATAAGGTTTCGTATTTTACCGATATTTTTAGTTACTAGAAGTATATAAATAAACCAAACCTAGTACAATATGGGGCTGGGTCAGTAGATGAAACCATAATGTTATGACAACACGAGCACACATTGTGACCATAAAAGTTTTGTTTTGTTTTATTTATTTAATAAATTATTTTGTATATTTGGATAAATATTATCAATATAGTGTAGATTTGGCTACAGCTGTCTTGGTTCAAAGCGTACAATTTAAATAACATACTTAATAATTCTGGTTTCAGTCATGAACTTTTAAGATTGTTTATTTAAGAGTAATCGACAAGCCTCATTTTAATGGGAACATATATTAAAAACTATTTTTATGAACAATTTGACTTATAAAGTATGAATCTTCATAAAACAATACGTCAGTTTCATAAAAATCAAATATTATTCAAGTCCATTTAATATCTTGTTTTTTTATAGTTACTCGTAGATAAAAATGAAGTACCAAAATTTATAAATGAATTTTGTCTTACTCAAAGTCAACGAATAAATGATAGATTTTCTTTTTCAACACCAGAGTAGGGATGATATAAACTGGACCACAAATCGCGCCATTTTCACACTGTAAACCGGCGCAGATGGCTTCAGTAATAACTTTTGAGTCGTGATCTCACTTGCATCAATTTATTTCGCCATTATTAGTCCGCACTTATTTATAGGTATTATCTCGTCTATCGGCCGTTTGCATTTCGCAACGAAGTAGTTAACATCGTTTTGCATCTGTGGTGTTGACGCGAAGGTTTGTACCATCGGATTGTAGCGGGGAACTTACCGTATCTACGTCGAGAATAATAATCTGTTCGCAGGCTATGAGGTTAGGCACAAACCTGTGGGAATTTGTATGAGCGTTCAAAGTCTTAAGCAAATTATTTAAAGTCTTATGTTCATTCGAGAATTGACATGACTTTGGATGAAACAATGACATATCTATATATTTATTTTAATATTTTGTAACACTTGTATAAGTAAAATCATTTTGATAATTTTATGAAAACGGTAACGAATATTCACAATATTTATTGTATTTGTATAATAAAAACCAATAAATGACAGTTTAACCTAAACAAATGAAGCGAAATTATTTGATATTCAAATATGCTACAAAACCAGTCCGATGAGTTTTGCTATGACCAATATAAATCAATCAAAATAAAGCTTTTAAATAATAAAGTTATTTTCAGATAGACTTGTCATTAGTTTTAAATTTTCTTCAAAGATAAATCAATTACGATAAAACGCAAATATACAATTTTAAAATAAGGTTTGCTGAAATACTCGTGCATTATTATTTTTGAAGGCTTTGTTATATTTACCTAAATCCTCTCAAAATGAACTAAATACATATAGTTACGTTTATCTTAAAAAGCAAGTGTTTTAAGTTTTTTTCAAATATAATTAAAAATAACTCTTATTGGGTGTATTTAGAAATAATGCATTACCTATTTGTTCATAAAATACTGTACCGTTAGCAGTGAAATGAAAATATGAACATTTTCTCTGCACAAATTGATGGCGCTCTGAAGTAATATATTTTAAAATCTAACAATGAAATTATAAATTCAATATTACAGGTGTATTTTATTTTAATTGATTTGATTTAAGCCCAATTAGCTCGTAAAGCTTAAGTGCCCACTAGTAACCTGTGAACTTATCTATTTTTAGTTTATACCTTGGCAAGTATTTAACGTATTACCTTTGAATGTCATGTCGGCCGTAATATCAATCACAAGCATTGATTAACTTTTGGAATTACGGAATTTTATAAATAGTTGTGTACTTTTAGTTACTTTTTGCGCAAAGTGTAAGGGTATGTGAAATACCTATATTGGCAATAAAATAAATACCTATACAGGCGTTTCACGAAAACATATTAGCATTTGGGGAAATAAATTGGTTGTCAATGCTGCATCAGAGCTACTTACGTCGTAAGAGAGCGCGATCGGTTAACGTCAGCGCGACTCACGCAAACAACAATTCCTGATATATCCGTGCGAAGGCTGCACATTCGCAGCTGCGATTCGCTTCGGCATTTACCGCTGATTCTGGGATGATCCAGATTCGCGTCCTTTCACCATGCAGCCTTGAGCGCCGCGTCCCAGGACTGACCATTACCGACACACCGTTGTTAATGTCCTATCGATTAACATAGATCCGTACTAAGAGATTTACTGCGCTCGGACCACCGGAGCTTTAGTAACTGCACGAATACCTACGGCCTATTGTGTTACGTTTGCTCGCCATTTACAATTGGTGTTTCTATGCAAACGTTGGAGATAACTGACAATATTGGAGGCAACATTTCAACTCTAACGAATAGTCATGTATTTGTATCAAGGTCTATTGTTGACGTTACTAAAAATTGGTTGCGATCACGCACGTATCAGTTATAAAATAAATAATTACTGGTTAATTGCTTCCCAATCTTCGAATTAAACGCTTTCACTAGCAGACGGGATTTACAGGTATCTTTTTTAAATATTTATAAAGATGGTATCTGTAGGACCTCCTATCTTTCTTTGCCAGCTGCGTCCGGTGACAAACTTTCAATAATGTTTTTGTACATGAATATCTAAGTATGATGTGGTTACTTAATAAATAAGATCATTGCTATCATCATTACAGGACTCTACCACGATTTTCTGACAGCGGGCGGGATACAGAATAACTCATAAAGTGTGTAATTTCTTCATTGTAGAATAAAAATCTATATTTTTAATATTTATATTCTTCTTATTCACACCGGTTACATGAGACGAATCAAAAGTGCTTTGTATGCCTTCTTGCTCCTGATAATAATAGTAAATAATTGATTTTGTGTAATTAATACTACTTCTTAGCATTCTCTCTCTCTCTTCAACCTATTGCAGTCCATTGCTGGACATAGGTCTCCCCCATTTAGCGCCAGACATCCCGGTCCTCCGCCTTTCTCATCCAGCTTCCACCAGCGACCTTTCGCAGGTCGTCGGTTACTTCTTAGCATTGCTATAGTAAAGTTATTAACTATAGGTAAAACCAGAAACTGTTAAATTCAAATGTCCAAAATATTCATATGCCACCAGACAAAATTATAAAGATGTTGTTTAAAAATAGTCTGGTGTTGCATTCGTTCGTATATATTAAGTAAAACAATATAATAAAGATTTATAATTTTATTATTAAAATGAACTAAATCTTCTGAGCTAGCTGTTTTGAGGCTAGTAGTACCTATCAAAGATGCAGCGTACAATAGGAACGGCCGGCGCGCCAGCTGCCAATTAAGTTAACTTCATAACGACGCCGCCGCCAAATCTGGTCAACGTGTGACGCTCGTTTGCAATTTAATTCGATAAATGCGACCATAAATCGTTATTTTTATTGATAATGATACTCTTAATTGAGCAGCCTCTCTTTTCAAATGCTTAAAATCTAGTTTCTAGTACATGTGGAAGTAGTGTTAATGCTACAATTAATTTTCATGGTTAAATTAATATTTGTTACGTACGTTTCCAAATATCGAATCCACATAAGATGTTTTTGAAGCACACGTGTTAACCGCGTGTATAAAATTGATTATATAAATAAATTTAGCATCTGTGAACAAGACTTCACTAATCTACAATTAAAATACAGCTTTATGGGTAATTCGAACACAGGCAATATAATTATAATGTTTTCGTGAATATTTATTTAAACTTGTTATTAAGGACCGCGTCTGTGCTTTAGTCTATATCAGTTAATATTATTCATAAATAATAATAACATTAGACAAACTTTTAATTTATTTCCTTTTTATGTCTCCAATTGTTGTTGTATTGAATACAAACAAAGAAATTGGGTACAAAAACTTAATCACATCATCATCATGAATACTTAAGGAAACGTCGATTATTCCCTTACTAATTAAGCAAATACTTCTTCAATTTAACGACATCGGCCGTACTTTATGTTTATTTGTCCGTATTGGGACCGCTTTATCTGCAGCTCTGACTACTTTTTTACTGTTCGCCATCACAATAATATAAAATTGGCATGACAATTGTTCCTCGCCACTTCACTTTCGTAATGAATATGGCCAAATTATAATTCCTGAGAAAAGGCAAGTAAGTACAATTTGCAGAACCGGAATTGTACGAGTAGTTTTTAATTGAAGGGTCCATGCGGCCTGACTGTATATCAAGGTAATTGCTTCGGGCTTTAAGTGAAAACATATTTTTATTTAATAACTTTCCCTGTAAAGTGCTCCAGTTATTGACATTTACTTCGCCAAACATGCACTGGGAACGATCCCGCAAATAATGTCAAGCTGCATTTATGTTGAGAGTGATTGGCCTGTCCAAATGTTTAAAATACAATATTATATATAATTAAATTCTAACTTTATGAATTTAATCACAATTCGTTATGTCTACGGTATAGTCTAGATTCTAGATACAAGAATGAAAGTAGATATCTGAATACTATGTATATGCATTTCTAATATTAAAATTCGCCCATAAATTGATGTCACCACGTAATAAATACTTTCTTTATAACATTTTTTTTTATTGGCATCCGGAATTAATTGTATATAAATTTATATAAAACCAAAATCATTATTATTAACAATTATTTAGATACTTAAATTTGAAAATATAACCATATTAGATACATTTCTATTATTTTTCTTGATAACAACTTTTTTATTATATTTATACTAATTTTATAAATGTGAAAGTGTGTAAGTGTGTATGTCCGTCTTTCACGGCAAAGCGGAAACACGAATAGACGTGATTTTTTAAGTGAAAATAGTTGATGGGATGTAAAGTGACATAGGCCACTTTTTGTCTAATTCTAACTCCACTTCCCCAAAACTGGGGGTGGTAGTTTGTGTAAACTATTCCTCAATTTTTTAACAATGTGTCACTACCAAAAAATATTGCATTATTCTTTTTAAAGCCTTTAAAAGGGGGATGAAATTTATAAATACATACACAAACGTATATGAATATAACTAATATAAAAGGATATTTTTAGAAAGTGTATGATCACTTTGGAAAATTTCAGGTTAATATGTATATATTCGATATTAAACTGTCCCGTGAGATAAAACAGGGGTTAACAAGTCCATATCAAGAATTATTTTAAAAATGTTATAAATCTGATTGGCTTATATATTATTATAACTGTTCTTATGATTTCAAGTCAATATAATCTCCAAACAAAGAGAATACTTAAACGTTTAATCATAAGATTGCGTTTACCAAGAACAAGGTTTCTCGTTCACACTCATCGGTGACGTTTTCATATACATATAAAAACATATTCATATGAGTTCTTCAAAATAATAAGTAGGTACTCGGCAAACAAGGATATCGGTGTAAGATTGCCTTGACGCTGATATCCTGTATACTACTAATATGGTAAGTGTTTCATAAAACGGAGCATTTTAGTGATTTAAGTGGTTCATATAAAATGGTACACATGAATGTAATTTACGTGGCCATTATTAATCGTAAGAACTTACGATTTTTTTTTTCATTTATACATAAATAGAATGCAAATATATGTTGATGAATTTACAAATGTTTATACGACATAAACATTATCTTCGATTTCCTATTAACCAAACCACGATAAAACTTATTTTTCATTATACTTTGTAGCTTGACCTAAAGTCCGTCTGTGTATAAAATAAGTACTTATAGGTACTAGACATTATAATTACTAAAAAAACTGCTTAGTGATTTTACTTACGGAGACAAGTTATACATAAACATACTTATATACATGTTTTTGTAAATACATATATACATAAAAACACCCAGACCAATACAAACAAATATGTTCATGGCCACAAATTTTTGTACTGCCCGGGGATCGAACCCGGAACCCTTAGTGTAAGAGCCGATATCTCAACTTATTTCACTACAAAGGTGTAGTAGTTCTTAATATACTTACAAATTAATAAATCGAATGTAATTTAGACAGCAATGTTGTTACACATCAATCATGAATGTACATCTCACAACACCAATCATATTTCGTTTATGGCTTTAACTTCCTGTTATTATCTTTATTGAAGAAAGTTTATTTCCTTCGGCTGGGTAGGTTAACTAGCACACATAATGTTATATTATTTGTTTTTAAAGATAAATGATAATAAAAATTAGAGGTTAACGTATATTGTAAATGGATTAACGATATTATATGTTTCTCTAATTAGAAAATTCTGTTATCTTTTAGGGCTAATGTTTCCTTGGTTTGGTGTAAAAAATACTTATAGGTTGTTATTTTGTATTTCAGCATAGGTAGATTTTTGTAGAATCTTATCTGTACAAATCTTTCTTTCTTATATTTTTGACCGTTCCAAAGTAATGAAAACTTAAATAGTGAACAATTAGTAAATGGATTTGGATGAAATTTCACAATAAATTTAAAATTAAATGAAAATGAGGGAAATAAAATACAATTCAATAAATAGAAAATAAATTCGAAATAAATAAATACTGTCTATGTATAATTACAATTATTGAAACTTATTATTAAGTCGCAATAATTGTCATGTAGTGTGTATAGCCAACCTCCCTCACATATAGACATAAGTTATTATATAAGCGTAGTTGTAAGCCATTTAATATAGACAATATACTCAGAGTGCGCACTCAATACATGTTTTCATTCCGTCTCCCGGTGTCCCACATTGCATGGCGACCCTGCCAGGATTGCCAGGAGGAATTTACTATCTTAGTAAGGCACATTAAACTAAGAATAATTGTTTTCCGTTATTTTGGATATGAAATAGTTTTTGTTATTTCCAAATAAATATGATGAATTTTATCTGGTAATTGTATTCCTGAATAAGTTTTTCGGTGAATTGAATATCAAGTACTGTTTTTAAAAAATAACATTCAATGTATTTTTTTTTCTCAAATCACGGGGGAGGTGTAGTGTGTATAGCTACCTCCCTCACAATAGACATAAGTTTTTCCCGTCTCCGGTGTCCCACATTGCAGTCATGATAAATATTTGCATACCATAAACAGGCAGAATTTACTAAATACCAATATGAATTTGTGTAACATCTTTCTTAACATGTATTCCGTGCAAATAAATATAATCTTTAATCTAATAGTAAAGCTTACAAAGCTGGATATTACCATTAAATTATCTCCGAATTAACACGAAAAGGGAATTTCTCGGGTAAATTGGTAGTGCCTTGCTAATTATATAAGTTAAATGAAATACTTTTGATGTGACTCTGTTCACATGTATGCAAACATGATATACGAGTATCTGTTAAGTTTCAAAAACAGCACGCACGTTTGGACTCCAAACAAGACTGTTGATGAGAGTTAAGGGCAAAGTTGCTTGCTAGAGCTATAATTTGTTCGATTCGCATTGATGTTACCATAATATTGATATATTATAATAAAGGTTAACGCGTGTGTCGATCTTGCGCTTATTTACATAGATGTTAATGCTGTAAAAGGTGTTCGGAACATATTATGGTGGTGGATTTTACTGTAATATATGTACTCTCACTGAGGCGCTCCGTGCCAGGTCGAGCGGATCCCGACTCCACGCCTCATAGGCCTAGCTAGTGTATATTACTTCTAGTCTTTTCTTAAAACGGAAATCATTACCTGGAACAAAACAAAACCCAATTAATAAAAACATGAAGACTTCTAAAGATTTTTTGTAAAGCGAAAATTAGACGACCCATATAGTGTAATGGTTGAGATTTCGGCTAATATACCAAGAGTTTCAGGTTCGATCCCCAAGCAGTACAAACATTTGTGTGCTTGAACATATTATTATCTGCTTGTATTGATCGAAGTGTTTTTATTTATAATATGTATTTATTTACAAAAAAACATAAAAGTATGTTTATTTGTTGTTAAGTACCTGCTATACTAGTATACTTGAACCTTTAGTGTAGTAGCCGATGTCTCAACCATTACACCAAATGGGTCGTCAAAAAATTACCTTATCTGATTCTGAGACATTGGATAATTTCATTTATAAAATGTTTTTAAACAATCACAACTTTAGGAAAATAGTCCCAAGTAATTCAAATAGCTTATATGAACATCTCCTAAAACGGTTCAGTGATATGTAAACCGTTAATGTATAGAACACATAGGATTTGAGCGTTTGGTCGCATTCGTCTCCTAAGCTATAATGTATGCCCGCGATTGACACCTGCAACCCGTAAACGCTTCGCACGCGGCCAACCATTGGTTGTTACACTGATGCGCACTTGTGATAAATTAGACACGGTACACACGAGAACCAACAATCTCGAACCGCTGCAATCAGCTTTGCGAAACGCGCCTCGTTTCCCCGTAAATCGTTAGTGGATTAGATGTTTGCCCCAATGTACGTAATACCTATAAAACAGAAATTATCCGTGCGCCTTAATACTATCAACCTAAAGCATATAATACAATACAATATCGTAAACGTTAAGCATCGTAGGTCTTCTGACGACTAATGGGAAACTTTATAATCTGCCTAGCTTTGGCAGTTATATGAGTTTATGAGACGTTATAAAATGTAGTGGTTAGTGTACATATTAGTTCCTCCGTTTGCCATATCTTTGAAGTTTGTTTGTGCATTTCTCTGACTAGTAGTAGTATGGGAAAACCGACCAATCAGCAACCTAAGCCGATTATTGACAAATTGGCCCAACTTTCCAAAACGCTCACACCGAAAACATCTAAAAAATGTTCGGTGGTCGCTCATTACAAAAATAAACTAGCCTGAACACACAGTTTCACTTATGATTAATTTGCTACAACAATGACAAAGATTGAACGTCGCTTGGGCAGACCGCTCTCGTTTTTTACAATGCCGATATAGTTTAAGATTTTTTTTTCGTGAGTACCGCACTATCTGATTTCCATCTATTACAATACATTGTGTTCACGCGGCAGATGTAGGCAAATGCCAGGAAATAGGCTAATGCAGTCACGAACTTCCATGACCACTATCAATTGTTAAGAGGAAAATTTACATGAAATATATTCGGCATTACCCACTATTTTGTACTTGCATTAGTTTTACGTGGGCATCATATTAGAGTTCCCTTAATAACAAAGCTTACAATATGATCACCATTGAGAGAACTATTTAAACTTAACACGCAAGCCTATAGTTATGTAGGTATGTAGCATTGTTATTTTACAACAATGGCCGCTCAAGGCATTATAAAACGTCAGGTGAGATTGTTAAATACTTTTCATGTTATATGAACATATTATTGCAAGCTCACTGTCTTATTCCGGTGTTATATGTACGCGCATGAAGTTGAGGATAATTAATATTGTATTTCAGTACAAATTCCTGTACGGGTATGATCTCGATTAATAACGATCAATGAAAATATTCGTCATCATCCTCCAGTGGCGTGCACACTCCATATATGCAAATAAGCAGTGCATACCCTGCGAGTGCAGATAACCCGGGAAATCGCCAAAATATTGAATGACTTATTCGCCCATTTTCCTCTACAGATTTGAAACCATATGCGATCTGCTGTCAACAACAGAACTCAAATTGTTCAAATGTAAATTATTTATTGTTTTTCCGATCAGTGTCACCCATTTTGCATACCCTACTCATTATCTCTGTGCACGCCACTGTCTTCCTCAGCTCTTAAATGGCCCCACTGATAGGCCTCAAGCCTACCCGTGAACGGTGTATCTGTATAAGTCTAAGTCGTCCAAATGGGCCCAGTGTGGATTGGCCGACTTCACGGACACCCTTTAAATTTTTTCTTCGGCGTGCTTAGGTTTCTTCATGATGTTTTCCTTAAACGTAAGAGCGTCGGAATGAAAATGTTATTTATCTCGATATAATAAACACTTATTGTATATTATTATTTGTCACGAAGAATCAAAATTTACTGTATTTTATTGACATCTATAGGTGATGGCATCGAAACTTGTGCCTGAAATGAAATGAAAAAAGAAACCTAGATCACTCATTATCAACAACCGACTCCCTCACACACATCACGTCTCACTATAAGGCACAGGCCTTCTTACACAGATTCTTATAAGGTAATTGGGCCTATAAGTTAACCTACTACGTGGGTCCAATGAGGATTGGTGAGTGTTCACGCCTACCATCCTAGTCGGGACCGATCGCGATGGCTTAACGTGCCATACGAAGCACGGAATCACTCGTTACTGGACCACTCGATATGACTAAATCGATATACATTTCGCCCACGTGGTGGTACAAGTTAACCGCGCCACTTACTAACTTGTTTGAATTTGAATGTAGCAAGCGTAACTTTCTTCCTAGCAAAATTTTCCTCTTGGTCGGCCCACAAAAACTCGTAAGCACGGTCCAATACACGTAATAGGCCGAATGGAACCGAGTGCACAGTGCGCCGCCTCGCTATTTGTTAGCTGGCCATTTAAGTGGAAAATCAATCTCAAATCAAGACAAAAAGGCCAGTGTTATGATAAGGTAGCCGCACCGCCTGCACTTTTAATAACATAACCCTCCAAATGCTAATTTATTGGTACATATTTTTTATTATCTAGGGGAAGGTTTGAATAAAACCAAGGATCTGATCTCCGTGAACTCCACAGGTCGATGATTGGCGGGAAGTGGAGCAGGACCGATAAAGATGGCAATCCCTTGTTTCGGAGGCAAAGACTCACTTCGGGGCAATGAGCCAGCGGAGTAAGTATTAATTAAGTATATGCACGCTAGCCGAAGTTCTTACAGTGAAGGAAAACATCGTAAGGAAACCTGCGCAGCCCTGCGAAAAGATTCATAAGTTTTGCGTTCAGCCAATTGGGCCCGCGTTAACGGCTAAGACCTATACACTCTTTACGGGTAGGTTCGTGCCCCTTAGTGGGGACTTTTAATGAGTTGATGATGGTAATGATAACTTTGCCAGGGCCAGTCAGCACTGAAATTGGATCTTTAGTGGTCCTATTTAAAACATTGTGATCTCATCTGCAGATTGTTACTCCATATGTGACAGTAGCTACTTATTTATTTATTACTACATGCATAATATCATTACAGGTCTTATTTACCTAATGCGAAAGTACATGCTAAAATTAACACTAACTTTTCAAGAGGTGGGCTGTTGACTTAGTTAACAGTTACCTACATAGTTGATGACCCATGTGGTGCAATTGTTTGAGAGGTAGGCTCTTACACTAAGGATTGCAAGTTCTATTCAATATTCAATTCAAGTCCTGGGCAACTTAGATAAACAATAAACAAACTAGATACGCAATCACGAAGAAACGCCAACATAAAAATTATCGATCATGACACATACATTAGTTATTGTTATATTGAGAACGTAAAATTATTCATTTAAATTTTCACCTTAACGCTTCATAGAAAGAGTAATAAATCAAAAACACGCGCACACTACTGTGTTATTATGACAGGTAGCAAGCGACCTGATAACGAATAAAAATTCTGCCCAACTGACGTGATGGGCAGACTTTGTCGCGGACACTTTTTGTGTGAGTTTGTGCATGTAGTTCATTGTTTATCTAAGCTGAGTAATAAAAACATTTTGTTCTTGTCTTTTAGAGTGATCTCGTTCTGATGACATCACAAACATACAATATAAAACAAAGTAATACTATCTAAACTAATTACAAAATAAAAAAAACCTCACACACATGTTCTATTATTGTTATTCACAGCGAATGAATTTGACACTTGAGGGATGTGTCAAATTCATTCGACACATCCCTCAAGTGTGATGGATGTGTCGAATGACAAGTTAATCTAACAAGGATTAACTTGTTAGATTATCAACAGACAAACATTAAATACACTATTTGGAATAAAAATAAATGTATTTGGAATTACTGTAAATTGAAATCATAACTATATTAGATTGAGTTATTATGATGTAATAAATGACATAATGGGCATTCCACTTTTCTTGTTGAACTCAGATAACATCCCATCTGTCCCAGTATATTAATTAAATATGAATATACTGTAAGATCTTTTAATGTTTAAGAAATAAGTTAAATATTGAATCCTATTCGTTTTTTACAATAAACGTCAGCAACATTGTCATGAACACGAAAAACATATACCAGAGTACATAAACAATTACAGTCACAAAAAGTAGCAACAAAAGAAATTGCTTCTAACCGATTAAGGAGCAAAAAGACCTAGTAATCGACAGGCGTTACCACAAAAAACCAAGCAGGATTTATTGTAAAATCCGCGTGGCGATTAACGCGGAAAATGCTCGAAGACATGGGCCTCAGCCTCAAGTTCAGACGGTAAAAAATGGCGCCGCGAGACACACTTATTCACGTCACTCCAAATCGTAGCTTATTAGAAATACTTTAATGACGTAGGTACTTACAAACCGGATAGTATTATCTGATATTTAAATCACATCAATTATTTATTCAGGACTACATATTTATATATAAAAATATAATAACTAAGAGTGAGAATAATATACTCCATAATGTACACGTATTATTAAAACTTAGCTATAAACTATTGACCACGCATGAAAAAGCTGTAAGTTAATATCTTAATAAAGAACCCGTATGTTCTACTATAAAATAAAATTTCTTAATATTTGAAAGTTTTCCATTAGCTTTTCCTCACTTAACTTCGCTATTACAATTTTCTTGGAAATTTACAAACGGACTATAATAGGGCGAGATTCTTGGTATTTATTGTGATCAGCGAGATATCGTGTAATACTTTGTACAAGTATTTGCAAATATGGTGGCAAGTCTCAAATTTATATGCGTTTAATGCTTCAACTATCAATATTCAATTTCGAGGATGATTCGACGACATTAGTTGATTCATGTAATCTACGTTCATATGTTATCTACTATACTATAATTACTGTAATTTTTAATTAAATTATAATAGGCATGATCACTGGGTCCTGGAATCGTAAGAATTGTTTAATATTATTATAAAAATGGGTCAAAAATAACTATGTGCTCGATAACGCATGTTTTATAAATTTTATTAGACTTTAAAATTAGGCGGGCAAGTCCATTTTTAAAGTAAAAAAAACATATTTAAACAACATTCTAACACATAAAACTAATAGCAACTTTTAATATGAAACTATTTTGATAAACACAACATTTAATATAGTTGTAGTACAAAATTCATAAGCTATGCATACTGACAACAAAGGTGCATAATTGTCACGTCATAATTTTGTAGCTATTTGTGTGAAGTGTTTTTTGGGAAAGTCCATGAGAATTATGATTACTCTATGAGCCTTAACGTTAACGGAGTCATTATTTTACCAATGTTTCTATTATGAAAATGTCCATCGATATCACAGCAGAATAGAAAATCATCATCCCTACTGGGAATGTTCAAAGAATATTAAGCCAACATAACATATCTTTAATTTCTTTTTTTTTAATTGTACCAAAGACGTAGTTTTACACTGCACAATGTCAAACGGTTTTTATTAACCAACGACATTGATACAAAAATATCGGCACGTGTATTGTTAATATTTGGTTCAATGTTAAATCGAAATTGTAATAACGAACTTTACTTCCCTTTTTAAAGATGAAAGAATGCGTAGCTATGAGGAAATACATGTGCATAAGTTTTCATGTTAAACGTACTTATTTTATTAATAAGTAATAGTTTTTTTATAGAACAATGACGAAGTCATTAAACTTGTTTAGAAAAATAATAATTAGTTTTTGATGAATTTGTCATTTTGTTTCATCTAGGAATTAGAAGGTATTTTTTATACAGTTAAAAGAAAGAAAAATAAACTTAGACAACATTTGATCAATACCGATCTAGTCTTAAATATTCGGAATATGTATAATATTAGTACTTTTATAATAAAAGGATCCGCTTCAATAAAAACATCCAAATCATGCTTCCTAAACAAAAAAAAATATATTTAAAGGCAATAAGGAAAAACACCATCATCATGATAACAGCAGTGACTGCAGTTAGTAGAATACTGTACTTGTTTACTTTCACCTTATTGGACGTTAACAGAAATGATGAATGATTTATTAATACATTGAGACGTTTACCATTGGATTTAAAGGGCCCAGTATGCAGCTTTTGGGAACATAGCTTTGCTGACTCTTTTTGGTTCCGACCAATATACTTAGCAAGTAAGATTATGAACATGATAAGCTAACATAACTCAGTACGATCAATTACACTGATGTACCAAGTCACCATTACTGAGCTTAAAGTTCAAAATACTTTATCTAAAACATACTCGTTACCCAAGTCAAATTCATAATTTCTGTGCCCAACACATCACTTAAATCTCTGAGTCATCATAAGCCTGACCTTTCATCATACAAATCGTAGTTATATATGGATTTTTACACGTGGTGAACTGTAAATAAACGTGAGAATTGCTCAGTGGTTTTAACCCTCTGACCGGCTGGGCATTCTCGTTATCATAATGAACCTTGCTGTATTGAAATAAAGACGAAAATAAATTAAAAGAAGGTATTATAATACGGGCTTGTATTGTGCAAACAATTATCGGCTTAGTTACAAATGGTTAAGATGCATAATACTGTGATTCGTGTATGACCATGACTTTATCATAGACCAGTTATTTAGCACTCCGCAACGGAATCCCATAGTCTGATTATTCAGTATTCAAATTCTATCTAACCTTTTCAGACGGAGACATCATGTGCGATCTTTTTTTGACGTATATAAATATTTTTTTCAAGCTTAAATTAAATAAGGAGAAAAATTGCTTATGACTGTGTGGTTCACAAATACATATTTTTTAAGTTTTTGATATATTAAGAATAATATATTTATTACTAACTCCTGCTTTAGTAGGAATTTTGTAGTAATGACTACATTGGAGAAAGATGTTGCCGATATAACATATTTGACGTATACAATAAACAAGCCATAATCAGAGTGGTTACAAAAATGTAAGAAAACATGCGCAGCGCAGGAAGCGCGTTGATGTCTTTTGTATTACGAGTCGCTATGATGCGATCCGACTTTCGTTGCGGGCGGTATCAGAGAGGGCGGAGAAAATTAAACTGTTAAGGCATGAATGTTTTAATTTGTTCTCTCTATAGTACGCGTGGTTTATTATTAATGTTTTTACTTGGTAAATCCTCAGTTATTTCATCTTTTTGTGAGTCTACGTAATAAATGTTATAAGAAATAAAGTATGAGTATTTTTTTATGAGCCAGATATATGTAAAACTAATTTTTGTACCAAATCTAAATAAAACAAGTTGTCAACGTATCTATTAAAGTTCTATACTCATTAAACTTTTATTAAAATACCTGGAAACACGCATGAGCTTGAAGGTAGTTCCGTGTCTGCCACGTCCGGCAAACCTTCAGCGTTTCCGAGCGCAGTTGAATCACCGCCGCGGGGGAGGGAGGGAGCGAGGTCGTCGTCTTTTTACTCGTATTACCTCCTGACATTCGAACTTAATGGAGTTGCTTTATTGAAATTAAAGCTGAACAACCGCCGTAATGGCACAGAATTAGGTTATCGTAACGAGAAATTAGTCCTCGAGTGGCCATCTTTAAGCTCTCCGCGGCCCAATAAGAATCCGAAACATTTAGCGTAGGTCGTGACTTTGGTACTGATGCCGTCTCGCTCGCACGGCCCAGATTCGCGCCCGCAAGACAAGTATAGATATACGAACGCGCTATCGACAAATAGTCATTGTTCTTGGCCGTAATGGGTACAAAATAAAGACAGAGCAGCGGTATTCGTGACTGCGAGACGAGACTACCGCTCTCTGCGTGTTAGAGCGAGACGTGCGATAAGGTTTTTAGGGTCGATGGCCGGGCGAAGGAACTTAAAATTGGATTTTCTTAAGAATTATGCTTCATTTAGGACACGTCGATCATGATCTCATAGGTCGGCTAGTCGTTCAATGATGCAAACAAACTCGGTCGATATTTTCGTTTTCAAATAAAACTGTGCTACCTCTGACATTTGCCGGCTAGGCGATATTTGTTTTGCAAATCAACAACGAATTTATGGTTGACAAAGACACCAGATTTCCGTTTACGATATAAGGTGTATACGTGAATAAATAAAAATGTGCCTGATTTTCAAGGTTTTTCCTTAACATTTGAAACTTAAATACTCGTATAAATTTATTCTTAGTAAAGTATTTTGGTAATTTGAGTGATATTTTGACCTATGAAATCTAACCTATTATGGAATTGATGTAATGATAAAATGTCTGGAACGCAAAAGCTGTGTTGTCCTCAAAAGATAACAATATATGAGATGCCGACGTACGCAGACGTCCTTATTCACATGCAAAATCGTTTTCCAATAATCGCAATTACATAATTAATTTGGATTCAGTGTTCCATCGCTGGCGACGATAATGAGTCAATAAGCAATCATAATGAACACGCAACATTTATAATGCTAATTAGCCAGCATGTGTAGACACCCGCACCCAATCAGACATTTCAATATAATTTCGCTACATTCAAATTGTACCCTATCAAAATAGTGGACGGTGCAAATTATGCAATTTATTTTTGCAGAACAACACAAGTTAATCGGTCTGGTTCAGCCAAACACTATACAACTTTGAAATCAGTTACAATCGGAAACGTTTCCGGGGAAGTGATACGACTTGATGTTCTATAAAATGAAAATTTTAATTGCCCAGTAACCAGACACAATATAAGTTCTATTGTTTGTCACCCACTGTTGGATGACGCGGCGCCCAAGGTGTTAAGGTAACGTGTTTTTGTGAGGGCACACAGTGAATTATACTCCTTACCCTAGCCATTAGTTAAGTTTTTTAATATTTTACAAACAACGTTTTCGTTTTTCCTGCATGGATAAGATGTTTACCTGACCTGTATATAGTGTTTTTTTTTCCTAAGAATCAAATGAACTTAAAAGTTTCACTGGGTAAAGTTAGACTCCAAATTGCAGTGGGTTCCCTATGTCTCGGCTTTGTTTCTACCAAAGCCGTGACTATATTTCATCATAGTTGTCGCCACACATTCCTTATATATAAATGTGGCATATGAATTGTACGACGTATAAAAGAGAAGTATCCAAATATCCACCTATCCGAATCATAATATTACAATATTATTGTAATACACAAACGTGAATCCCTACTTTTGACATTTTCTTTGAGTGCAATCTATTTTATAACTAAAATTCACTACTTTTTCATAGCTATCAAACTGTTACCCCGTAGATAACGGTATGTAACGGTTTTTTTAGTTTTTGCGTATCTTTTTCTAATTTAAAAGATATGGGCAGTGCGGAATCTTGTGTTTAGATTATAGACGTGGTTTTTAGTGCACTTTTCTTGTATTATAGACAAGCATTGACTGTTTCCGTGGTCAGGTGCACCGAATGTCGAGTTTTGATTGCTGCTAAATTATATTAACAAACTTATTTTAATATGTTTTAATTTTTTTATTACCACCTTTTGTAAATAATTTAATTGTGATTAATTATTGTTTATTTTTTATTTCAATTAGTAAATCATATGTAAGTGAACATCTATCTGAAACAACATTTAAATTTAAGGGTCACATGTTTATAACCCAATTATATAAGTCCGTACGCAGTACATGCATTAAATTACCCGATTAAATGGAAAAAAAAACAAATTTAAAAATAAATCGGTTCATCCGTGCGGGAGCTACGATGCTACGGACAATCACACACATGGACAATTAAGACTTAAAACACCCCGTCGTTTTTACGTCAAGGGTTTAAAAAAGCACGTTTCGATATCAAATTTATTGTAAGTTATTCCTTACTTATAATAAACTTAAGTAAATCTTAGTTAAATAGTAGTTGTTACCAATTTTTTTCATAACAAGTAACTAAAAGACCCTCAGGGCGTGTTTTACCGTTCAAATAGTGATACAATGTAATCATAAATTGTATGTGGTCACCCGATCAATACGTTATAACCTTGTGAAAAATTTACGCTATATTCAATGTGGAATCAAAAACCTCTTAGTATAAAGCACACTTATTTTTTTTCCAATTTATTCCACGATCCATGGCCCAAAATAAAACCTACGAATCCCTTGTAGTACATATCAGTGGCAACCTCTATATTACACATGTGGTTTATATATTTACTATAATAATATCGACGTATTGTAATTTTGATTTAGGTATACAAAGAGATACCTACTAGGTATAACTTCAATTTATTTATTAATTGACGTCCAAAATAATGATCTCCTTGGTGATTGATTTAATTTGATAAATTTAATAATTTATTATTGTCAAATAAGTGCAATCAGGTAACATGTACCTGCATAAACACTCAGTGATAGCCCTACCAACTTCAAACTTCTAATGTGTGTAAGTTACACAATTTATATTCGCTACACAGTCAATGTGTAGTGCAAGATGCCTTAATTGCCGCAGCAGTGACAACCCTTAATATTAACTACAGTCATGTACCTGCATCACATGATCGGCTAGAACATGCGATGTAGGTACATTTCCTGCAGTATCCTGGCAACCGGTAACACAAATTGCAGTTTCCAATTTTTAATAATTCATACAAGTAAAGCAACCTGGTATTTCATGCACTATCAATGAAGAAATGATCCGACGTTAGCCTTCAGTATTCCCGTCAACGACAACTCACGCACTCAACAACATGTGACGCAACACGTGTTCCACACACGACCACAGCTTGTGGATGGCGTATGTTGTCCCCGGTGGCAGCCCTGCGCGGACCGTTACGCCGGCGTCCTTGGCTGAGTTCTTTCTTGCGGGAGCGCCGCGGCAGGTCGCGCCGACCCGTTCCGCGGCGCGCGCACGCGTGCTTTGCGCCTTCTACTGCTAACGGATATTACGGAATTTTGTAAGATAAATGCCACAAATTCAGTACTAATATGTTTAGCGGAGGTTTAAGAACCCGTGTTGTATATGTACGAGCAGCTAGTATGCGTGTTAACATGAATTATGGTCATAATTTGAGGTTTAATTTTTTATAATGTAAATACTAGGTATGGATTTACTAACACTAAATTGTATACACCTACATTATTTTTGTCTACACTACACATTAGTTTTATTTAAGTAGAAACATATGTCATGACAAATTATATTATTATAATCTCTAGACAATAAAACTTTACATTCAACCAACGTATACTTTACATTTTACCGCGGTCTTATCCGCTTTGCTTATACTACTCCACATAAATATAACGGAATTACTCGATTAAATGCCTTAACTCCTTAACTAAAACACCATACTCTCATATAATCCCATCCTATATGATGCGGAAAATAGAATTTTGTGCATGTTGGCATCTAATCTAATCAAATAATCTAATGGCTAATATCTATCAACTTGCAAGAAAATTTCTGCTCGACCAACAAAATTATTGTGTTGATAAAATCAATTGCAGTGAAAATATTCATTCAATTAAAAAGTTCTCAAAACCCAAAAATATATTCGAGCGACAGTAGCTCATTGGTGTGGACTTGGCTTCCGATCTAGAGGATGCAGGTTCAAACCTCGCTACATACTTAACACACACATATAAGTACATATGTGTAACGGACGCTTTTACGGTGAAGGAAAACATTGCCAGGAAACCTGCGCACGCCTACGAAATGATTCAAATACGCCTACGAAGATCAATCCGCACTGGGCCCGCATGGACAAATAGAAGACCTATACAGCGTACGCTCAGGTTTCTAACGTGATGATAGCCTTCCTCGATAAATTAACCATCTAAAATTTAATTATTTTTTATATGTTTATATCTAAAAATCCGATACATTTATATGCCTTAAAATGAAATGTACATATGATATGAGCAAGCCAGACAAGAAATTCAGCTGGTACCTAAAGTGATAATTAACGACAATGTTACGACATTAATTAAATAATAATAACAGAGTGATATAAACCAGTAGTATCTTGTCAAAATAACAGCCTTTACTGTTATTTAGAAAACATATTAAAAATTTTTTTTTCATGACTAGTTATTATATCAGCTTCTTTATTCTTTCAGGAAATAATGTAGGCGAACAAGGCGTGACCCCACGCCGATTGTTCCAATGAAATAGATTACTATCGCCTTTTATCACGTCAATAATGACATTTATCTATAAATTGTATTGCATTGAGCCTTACGCAATGTAAGTTGTTAACAATAACGTTAGTTACGTGTTCCAATTGTACACTCTGCGATCAAAAATCATAAATTTTAAGTTTCATTTATTTAGCATTGTATCTTACGAAGGTTCAAATACTACTTCGAATGAAATCACAATGAACATTTAATATAAATTTGCTTCAATAAACCTATTCGGTTCATTTAGTATTGGCTTATTATAACAAAAAATAATTTTTGTGTTATTTTTTAAAGAACCCACGGCGTTTTTTTATAAACTAAATATTTTCCAAACATTTATGCACCATATAAATATGTACATCTTATATTATGAATCATTATGTTTTCACTGCGTATATAAATCAACAAAATTAAACTTCATGTACGTATAATCTCATTTGAAACTACTAAATTCGTCAGTTTTAAAAAAATGCCAAATAATAAACAGAAAAGTCGGTAAAACGGACATTTAAATAACAATTTAATGAATGATAATTTAAATATATTAATAAGAACATTACATGGCTACTGTTGCCGCCGGCCGAGTGTACAGAGTGTCGAAACTTCGAGCAAAGGTCGCCAATCACAAATAGATTCGATCGAGTCGCATAACACTTAAACAATTATGGCCTTCTTTAATTACTTGTTGTTCTTATTACCGTTTTTATTTTGCACGAAAAGCTTTTAGTGCGATGCTAAAGCGAGTTGGCCAACAAGGACGCGTGCCGCAACCGCCACCCATTACCTACTTTAATATCACAAAGTATTTAAATATAGGTACGCTTAGTCGCCGACGCCGCGCCGGTACGAGTTTTTCATAATCGTTACAATGTGGATATATATATATAACTAGCTTTTGCCCGCGGCTTCACTCGCATTAATTCGGGATAACACGGTACCACTTCATTTAAATTATAATTATTTAGATAATAAGAATAATAGGAATCCTCTGCCCAACTTTAAAGGTTTTGGAGTTCATTTCAGAAAAAATGTATATATACATATATATCACTATACATAGGATTCCCCCTCTCTCCAACTTTAAAGGTTTTGCGGTCAATTCAGAAAAAAATACATACAAACATATTTATATATATCACTATACATAGGAATCCCCTTCCCCCAACTGAAAATGTTTTGGGGCAATTTCTGAAACATATATATATTATGCGAAATTTTTGTGATAATTAAGTAGAGTTTGCATACCGATTTTAAGCTTTCTACTTAGCAAAACTAACTGCCAAAGAACTATTTGAAATCCCTCTCCCCCCTTACTTGAACGGTTTCGGGTCGATTGTGGGAAAAAAAATCCTATTTTTGATCTAATATTTTTGTTAGTGGCAAATAGTCCACATACCAATTTTTAGACTCCTACCTTGAAAACTGCTAGCAGTCATATTTTAAATTCCTATATCTTCATAAAATATTCATTGAAGTTGAATGATGTAAAGGGCAATTTTGTTAAAAATGAAATACTTGTGACAAATAAAGTATTTATTTGGATAAAGATTATTATCATATTTATGAAAACACCTTCGCAAATGATGCATTATTTTAGATTTTTTTTTAGCAAAATTATGTTATAGGGAGCTAACCTTAAAAGATAGACATATGCTGTCGCGGACTTTCTTGTAGACCTTTAAAAGCAGAACAATACTCTCATACATGACTTTTGTGAAACTTTAACCATTCCGCTGCGTACGCAGCGGAAGCTCCAAGTATATTAAAATACCCCCGATTTTGAATCATTCTTCATTGCTGCTCCGCTTCTATTGCTCGTAGCGTGATGATATATAGCCTATAGCCTTCCTCGATAAATAAGCTATCTAACACTGAAAGAATTTATCAAATCGAACCAGTAGTTCCTGAGATTAGCGCGTTCAAACAAACAAACTCTTCAGCTTTATATATTAGTATAGATTTAAAAAATATATTTCTGAAAAGTAATTTCGATAAGATTGAATAAATCAATCAAGAATTGTGAGAGACCTATAAACTAAAATAATATTCCTAAGAGAATAAAATACTGCAGCATCACCAAGAATTAGTAATATCATATCATATCTTCATAAATAATGAAAAGCCTTGGTTAAATATAACAACAACGTTATATTATTCGCAGACATTTAAATGAGACGGAAAGTTAAAGCCTTACTTAAGGTCAACGAACGTTTAACGGCGCGTTACATGTGCAACGATGTCAAAGTAAACAAAAAACGAAAAAATCTATTCAATTAATTATAAAATGATAATGCGCACAAACGTGAAACCTTATTAAGCATTTAAATTTCCGTAAATTCCTAAAAAAATCCTAAGGAAAGTAAACTAAAGAAAGCGAAGATTTTATACGTCTGGCTCTCACACAATTCATTACATGCATTCATGTTTTGTATACACAAATGATAATTTTCCAATCATATTGATAGTTCGTGATAAGAGGAAATAATAATGTCAAAATAATACGTTGCATGCGTTATTTATAAATAAATGTATTTACCATTACATTAATTTATTAATATTGTATTTAAAAATAATCGACCTTCTAGAAAAGGTACCGAATAATCATAAAGTATTGACGGTATTTTTTTGTAGCCGAACCACTTAAGGTAAATACTATTCCTTAATTATAAATGTTATTGAAGTACGTATATACTAGTACTTACCTAAAGTTAAATTTAATCCGTACAAAATACTTAAATTATATACCTGAAATCTAATAAATTTAATAAGTAGTTTCATACTTGTACAAAGTATTGAGAAAACAATGTGCATCATACACGCCTGCATTAGAACGTTGATGCGAGCCGTCGCGTAGAAGCTTCGAGTAGTTAGACAAATACCAGCAAGGAACCAGTATCCATTTATTGAACCTTTAATTCAACTACGGTGGGAATCGTGACCGGCCGATCACCATTAACTTTTGGTGTTGATTAACTTTTGAATGGAGTTATCTTGAAATGATTCACTTCATTCATACATTTCTCTAACTTTAATAGGACTGTATGTTTTAAATACGTTACTGATAATGTTTCGTAATGTAACCATTAAATGTATGCTTCGGTACTCGTAAAATTATTGTTTAAAAATTTATTTACATATTAATACATTGCTATTTATGAATTGAAAACCTGTTTTGTGTAAATAGGACATCCAAAATGAGCTAATATTGAGCACGTCATTCATAGCCTACATTCGAACATTTGTGAGTAATGATGAGTCCTCTAGCCTCATTGTCCGAAGATTGAGGTCATTCACATCGAGAACGTTAGAAGTAAGTTAGTTTTGTACTCATGTAATTATAACGAACTTTTAACTAGATTAAGTTTTTATTTAAAACACGTTATAGGAATTCATACGTTTTTGTATTTTACGGTCATGTTTGACCAGTGCGTATCGGTAGGTATCTTTAAAATGTTCTTTGTTTACTTAGCCTTATTTATTGCTTCACACAATATATTTTCAAGCAGGCTATACAATTAAATGATAACAGGCTGATGTATACAACATTTTAACATGGGCACTTTTATTTCATTGAGTGTGATGCCAGTTCTAATAGGAATGTGGAGTAAGCTACGATAGGTTTATAATAAAGCAAGGCGTCACTCGGCCCGTAGCTGCGTACCGCCATGAATCAGATTAACGCACACACGCGCACGCACGCACACACCGGCGGGCGCACACTAGCGCACGGGTTCAACGTACCTACCGCCAACTACGCGAGTTCCTTGTTCCACTTTACCACTGCCACTATATTATTATCGTTCCATTGGAGTTTCCGACTTGGGCAATGGCTTTTTATAAAAATAATCCTTTATTTCTTTTTAACTTTAACAAGTCTAGTACAAGTCACGCCCCAGTCGTGTGCTCGATCCGATATCATTGTTATTAAAGATAACTCAATGTTGAAGTGGCACTATATGCTGAAGAGCATTAACAGTTTAACGGATCCCATGGACAAAGGATGGCGAGATAAAATTTAGAAACGCCGTTTTGCAGTATAAAAAGCACGTTGTCATGTCATCACTGATATAAGATAAATAATTTGTGGAATCTAATGGTAGGCTGGTTTTATTAGCAAGCATGATATTAACGCACAAGGGAAGCTAACGTTGGCACGCCTCCTTTGTTTTCTATTGTAAACACATGTTCGCTGTGAACATCAATCTTCAAACGAAAGTCCAATGCCAATCGCATTTCACCCCGTGAACGGGAGTCCCAGACGACCTCAATACATCAAAATTATTTAGCATCAATGCTTCTTTGATGTATTTATAATAAGATTGTAATTCATATAAAATATACGAATCAATACTTCAGTGTGCTTTAGATTGACTTGCCGAGGAGCAAGTTGTCTTCATATACAATAATTGCTTTACTTATAAATAACAACAATTTAATTTCATATATATTAAAAGTTGTGTTTTATGTATCTGTGAATAGTTAATATAAATAACAAATGCTTTTTCAAATATATTTATGTTGTGAATGATGTATGCAAGGGCTATAAATAAATAATCTCAATAGTGTCCACTACGATTATAATTTTAAGTATTATTTAAAAATTCAATTTAGAGACAAAATTAAAGATCAAGTGCATATATGTTTAAAGGACAAAGTCTTAATTGAGATGAACACACCCTTGAGTGTTCAGAATACTTATTTATCATAATATTTGAATAGCTCATAATTTGCAATATATAGAATTTTATGGGAGCACCGAGTCAAAAATGCGGAAAACTTGTGTGTCGTAACGTTAAATCGATTCAGTACGAGCGCACTTCGTATTAACTGCAGAGTGACACTCTAAAATTAATAGCACGTTCGCAGTTTCTTTGTGTCACTGTATTTTTATTGCACGACCCGCTGCCCTTGCAATGAACAGACTAAATACTAACAAACCTCGAAAGTTATGTATTCACTTAAATAAATTGATAATTCAGACAGAACAGTTAATTAGTACAATAATAAATATTGAGTTCTACCTATGTAAAAAAAACGAAACCATTACAGTACCAATAAATAAATCCGACATCAGAAAAGACAATAATTATTGGTTCACCTCTCATGCAGAACAATATTTAACTATTTGAAAAATATAAGTAAGGTATTAGGAAAACTGCCAACCTGCCAACTGCCATATGTCAAAATGATCTACATCGCTCCGCCATATGTCATCTACTGCCAGTTTCAACATATTTATGAAATATATAAAAATGCATAATTATGTTACATGTCCAGCCTGAGTCAAGGTCACTGGGCGTCGATAAATTCAAACTTGACGGACTTCCTAAGCCCAAAGCGGGTAACGGTACCCGCGTCGGCCGATTGAGACGTTCCGTCGGCGTGGGAATGTAGTTGTTTTTTTTTATGTAATACGTTAGCGTGATCATTATTTTAAAATAGGTATGTGGACAGCATTTTTTATTACAAGTAAGCTAAAAATTTTTTATTAGCAAGTTGTCGGTAGTACTTTTGATACCTATATTCGACAGTTTTCTGCCCTTTGGGTGAAAGTAGACAACGGCATCAATCATAGAAAAAATGGGCTAGATAGGATAAAAAACAGTGCACTAAACCACTTAATAATTATACTACATATTTGTTAATATTAACTGCTATACTTTTGTTACTGGTTGAGACGTCGGCTAGAAAAAAATGGGTGTGAATTGTTTTTGTAGACCAAACAAACATGTCTGTTTGTTTGGTCTACAAAACAATTCATAACTATGTTTATCCGTTGTTTAGACCCATGATACAGGCTCATGCTTAGTTTGGGGCTAGATGGCGCTGTGTGAATGACCGCAACACACAACTATTTAATACCAAATATGCAGCCTAAATTTGAAGATCATATACGTATGTCACGTGGAAATATACAACTTGCATCTTACATATATGTAAATATATGCTCCTATTGGGATTTAACTCCGGGATCTTTCGCCTCTCAGACGGAAACACCTCGAATTACTGTACAAGTGATGAACATAATACTAAGAATCATTAAGAGAAATCTAATATTTTAAAAACCACAATATAACTGTTCGGAGGTAACTTAAAAGCTATTGTATTTCTGTCTCATTTTGAAAGTTTTGATCCATATCTCAAATTTTATAGCATCAACAAAACCAATTTTAAAGCTTTTTCTAATGGAGATCTAGGAATATCTAGGCCAATGAAAACAATATAGTAGTGGACTTGTAATATCAGATCAATATAGAAATAAAACAATGTGTATACGAAGAAACGTCATCCAAAAAATGACCGAGCCGCAACTATTTTATTATGACATGTGATGATGAGCGACGTGATTATGAATGAAAATTCAGCCGAAACGACGATGGACGCGATGAGCAGAATTTTGTCGTGGACACTTTTTGAGTAAGAATCTAGTTAAGTTATTATTTATCTAAGATGTATACTTAGATTTTATTAAATCTACTAATTCGTTTATAACTTGTACTACTGAAATAAGTACAAGAATACCTTAAGAAAAAGCATTAAAACATATTTTTGATAAACAATATAAACCTATAAAACAATCCATATTCGCTTAAATTCACACACAATGGATCTTTTATTGTGTCTGGCGTCCCGGCAGTTAAAAGATTACATTATAAAAATATAATACTTTGTCCAAAAAAATCCAAATCATGCAAAACAAAATGAAAGCAAGAATCAAAGCATCGATTTATCGAATAAATCGAATTTGCCCGAGCCGCTGCACTGCGAAATAGCCACGTTGTTATTAAAATAAATGTCAGTTAACAAGGCACAAAAGCGTAAATGACGCGACTAAAGCTAAATGTCAAACTGTGAGATTTATTAAGTGCGCGTAACTAACGGTCAGTGGTCTTACGATTTTCGACTCTATTGCTCTGAAAATAGAATTCATCATGTTCATGTAATTTGTAGAATACAAAAGACTTCAACGCGTGGGCTTCGTTGCTAGTCGACTTCTGTTTTTATAGACAGTATGTGGTTCATTCAACACTTGTGCATGCGAGGTTATATAAATGACCCGATGGCGATGGCGTCCTTTGTTGGAACCCGGATGCGGGTCGTGGGGTCTATTCTCAGACAGGACATACATTTTGTGTTTAAATGTTTTGGTTTTTGTCTCTTTGATGATAATATAATTTTTATCATCATAGAATAACGATTTTACTTGTTTTGCACTAGCCCGCTGACCGTTATGCATTGTTCTTTCATCCAAAGGTTGCCTGGAAGAAATTGCTACATAAGCAATGAGGCCGTCCATTGTACTTGTTTTTTTTCTGTTATCTGTTGTTGTATGTTTTTTTACGTGCAATAAAGTATTTTTTATCTTTATCTTTAAAATATAGATATCTAGGTACCATGTCATCTAAAATTAAAATAATTATATATTTAAGTTGTTTATTTTGAATAAGAGTCACAACTTACACCTAAGCTCTATGCTTCTTTGCATTGGACCAGCAACGGTCCATAGCCCTTCAATAACGTTAGTCGCCGAGGCAGTCAATAACAAGCAGTATAATTAAAATTCAAAAAAGTTTTATTAGATTAGACTTACGCATCATCAAAACTACTCACATATTAGCTCCGGGCGTTAACAAGGGTGTTCCCATTTGCCGCTGCACTCTATCTTCAGCCGAGAACGCATTACAAGCCCCGATTATATATTATTAAAATACTTAATTATTTTGGTTTAAATTAATTCATTGGTCACTAAACTCACTTACAGTTTTCGAATACGATTCTCTACAGTGATGATTGACTTAAATAACAAGGGAAATAAAGTTATTAGTAAAAAAGTATAAAAATATCTGTAAAAACTGTACCGACAACTTGAAGCACGTTGTTTTTTTGTCTTTATTAAGAGTTTGAATAACTCTTATTTTAGTACATGTACTGTTAAATTTCATCCTTATGTGCTTAGAGTACGGACTGACGTTTCCGTTGAAAATAATTTACCATGCCTGTGTTTCCGGCTACATATAATGATGTAGTATTTAAAAACGACTAAATAGGCTAGCCCCATCATAGATCACATTTCTTTCACCTAGATAGCCTGTGTTCAAAAGCCAGCCCGTATATATAATATATATATAACGCCATATATATTGATGGCGTTTTACATAATGAATGTAACTCCTTTTTAGAACTCTTCGTCGTATTTTTTTTTACCACGGACCACAAAATTGTGGAATCAGTTGCTAGAGGTATTTACTGCGCAATATGACTTACGATCTTTTTCAAAAGAGCACACTCTCATTTAAAAGGACCGACAACACATTGCAATGCCCTCTGTTATTAAAATTTGGCGACAGTATCATTTACCATCAAATGAGCCGTTTCCTCATTTACGCCGTATAGCATGTAAAACGTATAAACTCTTTATTTCCACGTATATTGAATGCGTGTCCAACGTCTCATACCACCTGTGATTTTGTCCAAGGCTTCCCGTAATTCGCACAATTACACCTCCGAAGGGGCTGGCTGGACACGTGACGCCTCTTTTTCGTATTACACTCGTGATCTTAATTCAGGCTACTGAAAACACGCCAATTACCTGTCCATCCAATTTACATGTCAGTGATAGACGCTCCATAAGATTTTTACTGCATAATTTAATAAGTACATTCAGAACCTGTTTAATTTTAAACATAAGTACTACCACATATTTTAAAACGGGTGCACAAATTAATATGCAAACTGAGCTCCAATCAATTGTAAAACAATCTATAGGAAGCTATTACTAAGTTTTGCTATACCTATAAGATAATAAAAATAATACTACTACTACTACTCCGCTGGCTCGTTGACTCAAAGTGAGTTTTAGCCTCCGAAACAAGAGATCGCCATCTTTGTCGATCCTGCGCCACTTCCCGCCAATCATTGACCTGGAGTTCACGCAGATCAGACTCGAAGACCTGGGGTACCTGGGGTGGCCCACTGGGCGCCGCCCAACCGGTTGGCACAGGTATGTTCTCTTCACATGGCGATGCCCCTCCATTCTCTCGAGGTGGCCAATCCTGCGAAGATGCTGCGCTTTCATCTCGCCGAGGATGTTGGGTGTGGACATCAATTCTGAAATCTCAGCATTAGTGCGAATCCTACAACTACCGTCCGGCCTTTTGATTGGGCCCAGAATCTTACGGAGCACTTTTCTCCCTGCCACAAGGAGTTTCCGCTCTTCTTTCAGCGTTAGCGTCTAAGCTTCACAGCCTTTCATAAGTATCGGTCTGTTAACTGTTTTGTAGATACGTATTTTCGTACTTCTACTGAGAAGCTTGGACGCTAACACCTTGTGTAAGGTTGCACTGCATCGTAAGGTGTTATAAATACGGATTTCTATTTCTTCGTTCCTGGTGTTTGTATCCGTTATTGTGGAACCATAATAATTGAACCTTCTAACTCCTTTATAAATTGTATTCTTTATAACATGTAAATTAAATAATCTATCCAGTTATTTACTTTATGTAGCTGTAAATGGCTTGTTTCATTGCAATAAACAAAATATATTATTAAAATAAGACTTCCATAACCTTCATGATTATTTTATTAAATTTAAGGTAAAACTTTCAAGTAACCAATGTTGAACACATTAAATTTTAGGAATGAAAAGCTCTTTACTTTTGTTATCATTTGCATCAGCCTATAACTGCCGGGTACAGGCAACCCCGCTCAACATAGATTAGATGTAGCCGGGACCGACGGCTTAACGTACCCTGTAAAGGACGGAATCATCTTTCTTTTCGGACATTAACGTGATTCAGCCTGTAATATCCTGACCAAACTCGAAATCGCACAAAATTATGTTTCCCCTCGGGATTCGAACCCACGACCTCCGGGTCACACATCCAAACACTGCGCACTAGAGCACGGAGGCATTTTAATACAAATAATTATTTATGATAGTTAATCTATATATATAAACGTGTGTCGTAAAATTGAAGCGTCATCTTAGTCTTTAAGTATTTTATTTCTATGATTCATTAATGCTTATTATCAATATAGGCGTATTATTATTAATATACTTAATAAGGCTTTGTTTTTTGCATTGAGTCGGCCGGAATAACAACTACAAACATCGCCTAGTGAACAGAAACACAATTATTAAAACGTCTGCATACCGAATCCATGATATTTAAAGATATTAGACTATACGAAGTGGCATGTAGCAAGTAGCATAGAGAAACAATAAATATCATGAGGTGTAAATTATCATTGCAAACGGACAATATTTACAACGGTCAATTAAACATCAATGTATAGGAGTACTTTACAATTTATCTTTAACACTTAATCACGATATTACGAGAATATTCAGTATCCATAATACACAGCGAGTTCCTTTATTTTATATGTCTTTAGTAACAATGACAGCTCAGATAAGGGTCAATATTAACAATCTTTAAACAAATACATCTTTAAATAAATAATTTAAACTAGCTTAAAAAAAAGGTTATTAAAGCAATAGAGCATTTAATTGATAATATATTTTTTCTTTATATCAAACATATACCGAGTGGAATTTAAACGTCGAAACTTTAGTTGCACTTTTTTAAAAGCACTGGATATCGTCTTTATCATAAGCACAATAAGTATTATATTTCAATGCACTAAAGAGATATAAATGCACGTGGAGTGAGGCAGGTTAGTGCGCCGACGCCGACGCGGATACAGACGGAGGCCGCACGGCAGGGTTGACGACTTTGATGTTTTAATTGTATTAATTTAAACTCTTAATCTAAAAGTTACAAAAATTAAATCTTAGTCAGTTTGATAGTAATAAAGGTAATTGCTTGTAAGTTAATAGTGTTAAACATCTTACTTATAATATATCTAACGGATTCGTCCATAGAAGGAAACAATTTCGAGTCCTTGTTTACATTAATTAATCTCATTCTATGGTTATGTAATAGAAGCTACCGTAGGTTTATTAATGAAACACACAATTGTTTTGCCCTCTCTACACTTACTTCAGCTATCGTTTTCCAAATTATCATTTTTTGTTTTTACTAGATTGCTTAGAGTGGTTATTTCCTATTACAGTCAACACTTTTTTTTCTAAATAAAGTCCTATTTATTTACCTCTTTTATTATGGCATTTAATGACTATTCAAAAATGATCCGTTAACATAAACACAATAAGTCATTAAATCATAAGTTTTTAATATTGATAACCCTTTCAATAAAAATGTTACCTTCGTGCATGTATGAACTCGATCAAACCGACACTGTTGTGCTAAAAGCGGTGTCATATAAAAAATAAGTTATTTTTTACTTCCTTGTGTATTGAGTTGGTAGATAGGTAGGTTTGGAACTGGTCATTGGATATCAGATATCTCAAATAAAGGCAATAATAACGAACACAAATTTAAATTCTATACTGATATCTCTGGTTCTGGTTTCCTACTGATGCTTTATAAAACTACCACTGATGATCAAAAAGGTAAATTATTGATAAATTAGAGTATATATCAGTTTAAAAAACGTAGAATAATCTTTGTACCAATAAAATGTCAGCGTAACATATTTTGTAGCTATTGCAGGACTTCTGTAAATGTTATAAGAGCATTAAGAATGTCCCCAAGAGTGTACAGTTAAAGTGTAGGTACTGTACTATTGATGATTGAAATTTAATCTTTGATGATAACAACCTAAACTACTTCTGAACATTAATCTTGGACGAAGACGGCAGCTATCCATCAATGTTATCATTTTTCACCGAACCAAAAGTCTCTCATTAAAGTTCGCCCAGCGCCCTTGACTTTTGCGCATTCAGTAGAATCATGGTCAGGTTTATCTTCATAATCTCGGATACGGTACCGCAGAGGTTACGATCTATCTCAACCGCATAAGGCTCGAAAACACAGACGCGTCTGAACATATCGTGTACAACTGAGCTGTCACGGCCTGACAACTACATGATTGTTTACTTGATGCACAACTCGAAGGGGATATGCAATAGGACCGAGTTTTAATATGAAACTTTAAAGCGGTTTTATGTTAAACACGATAATCGATCAAAATAAATAATGTTTTAAATAAGAACAGGAATTTTTGAAATAATGCCCAAGTTTTAAGTGGTTCGGAATGTTTATTGTATCTACAAAACAAATTAATTTACCTACTTAAATCTTAATGACCTGGATCTTTCATGTGATTTGAACAAAGACTTATAATATAATATATAATGTGGTCTTTAAATTAATATTTACTCTTAATAATAATTCAAAATATTATAGTGCAACTATGATTTAAAAAAAAAGACCTGTAGTTATATAAATACCATATATACATTTATAAATAATATAAAAATACATTAATTTTTTATATAAGTATTAAGATAGAAGAGCAGAGTAGCATATTCTGCAGGGCACTTATGAATACATCGAGTGAAAGTCATTACGCGAACGTAATTCAGATACGCAAACCAATTTTTTTGTGAAGCCATATAGGTTTGTGTATAAGAACTGACAAAACGCGGACTTACTTTCCAGACGAGTTGTACAATAGTGGTGTGTTGTGGGCGCCGGGCCGTAAACCGCGAAGACCCACGCGCCTTCCTCACCACAACATGTCTCAAATGAAATAGCTACATATTTTAAAGTAAAAGTAAAATTCTTTGTACTCAAGGAATATTTTACTAACATAGTTTGCGTGCTCAAAAAAATAAAGTCATCATTCAAACTATAATTTTGAGAATAATTGTAGTAAATATGTTTTTAAAAGGATTACAAGGATTAGGCTTGAAACACTTTAATAAAATAAAATAATCTGAGAACTTTACACAATTATTTCAAGAGTGAGTGTGTAAAATGTTTTAGCATGAACATACCTCTGTCAAACTTTTATGTTAATTCAAAATCAGTTATTGACGGTTAGAAACATGTAAATCTTTTCGCATGTTATAGTTTTTTTTGTTAAAGTATTGTGTTGTAACATAGCCCAGCGTACACACGCTATGAAATTTAAAACTGAGAACACATGCATATGATAAGAGAAAAAGATTGGCGACCAGGGAACGGACACTAGGTCAGTGTGGCGAAGTATCGTCCAAAACCAAGAATAACTACTTATAAGACTTATAGCCAATATTTTCAAACTCGTATATTTTGTATAATAAAATATCCTTACCCTTTATCCTGTGTCACATCAAAATTCCAAACTGGACGTCTACCTGAAACGAATACATTTCAATAATCATCATCATCTTCATATTACGTCCACTGCTGACAATAGGCCTCCCTCAATAATCTCCACCTCCCCTTGTCGGTGGCTATTTGCATCCAATAATCAGACTAAATTAAACCACTGAACTATCCTAAAAAACTACGCTTGGTAAGGTATGGCATTGACTAACCAAAAATCTTTATAGTATTTAGTTTAAAGGGTGTGTGTTAGGTGTGTACATCATCATCAGCTCATTAAACGTCCCCACCGAGGGGCACGAGCCTACTCGTATAGGGTGATTAGGCCTTAGTAGTCCACGCGGGCCCAGTGCGGATTGGACGACTTCACACACAACCTTCGAATCTCTTCTTAAATGTTTTTCTTTCATTCTTCGCAGGCATGCATGAAGGTTTCCTCACGATGTTTTCCTTCACCGTAAGAGCGTCAGATAACGTACATATATTTTCGAAAATTGGAAAACACATTGGTACGTGTCGGGATTTGAACCTCAGCCCTCCTGGTAGGAAGGCGACAGTCCACACCATTGAGCCACCGAGGCTCCAGGTGTGTGATAGGTGTGTTAATATTTTTTAATTTGAAACATATAACTAACTCAACATCTTTGAGTTCTTTTACCATAAATGGAAAACATATTCACGGCTCCTTTGATAGTAAGAAGTTACCAAAGTATATGAATTATGATTACAATGTCTTAAGATGTCTATTCTAAACCTATTTCCATGGGAAGAACTTCGCAGGTAGGTCAATACCAAACGCGGTCAACAAATTTTCCATCAAATTTAATACGAGTTATCACATAATTGAAATTGCTAATATTTACTTCAACAACAACTGCAGTACAACTTTATACATAGTCTTGACAGTATTCAGTCTCGACTATTCAGTGCTTTAAATGATCGACCGTATGGGTCAATTATTGTAATCAAAATTATATTATCCACAACAAAATGTTACATAATAAGACATTAAGGCAGATTATTTAATTACTTTTGTATTTTTTATTGGTACGAGTACATGATAATCGCGACAAAGGTAGCCACCGGACACTGCGTTCCAGTGAACTGCTTTCATTTAAAATGATATGTAATGTATGTATTATTTGAAAGGTATTACCTACCAAGTTTCCTTTTAGGATATACATTGGTCTTCAGTAACAACGAGAGCAAATTGGTTTTATTATCGAAAATCACGAGTATCAAGAATTTCAGTGGAAATAAACAGCAAGCTTTCTACTTGTGATTATTATTGCCCATAACCGAGCTTCGCAATAACTTGCTCGATTTTTAAGGTGTGTGGAACATCGGGCGTCATTATAGTACTGCTCGAGTGGTAAGTGCCTTTTGGAAATGAATAAAAGAGATAATAATTTGCAATTTCTGTTTTATGTTGCATTTCTTGTTGTACTTAATTTTTGTTTCCGCTTAATTATTTAAGTGATTGTCGCAATTATTTCCTTTGGATCTGTTTCTAAATAGGTCATATTCTTCAAAGGTAGCGTACTCAGGATCCCCAAGATTCAGGGTTTACCTAGGTCTGGGTCCACTGGCTTACAAACGCATCTTCTGTGGTTCTGTTTATATCTAATCTCTGTATTCATGTATCTCGGATTTTTATTCTTGTAGGTACCTAAAGTTTCTATTATCTCTTACTGCCATATTTCCTCATAAATAAATAAATTTCTACGTGGACTTCTAGAAATTTTATTTTATCAATAAAAAGTAATTTTCAAAACATATTAAATTTGAATTAAACAATACCGACACTTCAGATATGGTACAGCAAGCAGTTGTCGGGTCAAATTGACAGATGTTAGAGTCTTACTCTCGCTGTAATCAAACCAAATAATAACGCAAAATGTGTTCCCCCTTCTACCTTATGAGAATTCAATCGTGTAATATGTCGTTGTGTTTAAAATGTTTTAAATCTACTATTTATTATTAAGTATTCTATTATTTAAGCTACCCGTTTGCGTTACTAGACTAAACTGAAGCAACGAGGCAAGTACCATTATTGACATCAAAAGTAAACCGGAACCAACGTATCTCAAATAAGATTATTTTATTGCAGACGTGGAGTCATTCAAGCGGGGCGGATCGCGTCTTCGCGGCCTGTGAATCCCATTCAGACTTACCGAAACAAAACAAACATTGTGACGTCATTCATGTATGTGAGTAAAAGTAAATAAACCGTCTCAAATTACATAATTCAGTAGCTACAGCTTCACCGTAAGAAATTTAACATAGTTACTCCAAAAATATAAATGTTATGACGGGATAAATAATGGTATCTTAATCTGATTTAGTCGGATCCACTGAGTTTTGAAAATTTATTTATTTATTTTTTGGTCTTTTGACTAAGGGGAAACACATACAGTTTCATCTAATAAGCAAATGTATAATAGCGTTAAATATGCAGATGTTGACAGTTCATTCACAAGAGAAAACTGTAGCAGTCGCAGGTGCTCAGGTTTCTCAACTACGGAGATGAACAGGCGCAACTTGATACACGGCGACAAAGTCCGGGAACTCAAAATTACGGCGAAAGGAATGCCGTTGCGTGACTCACACGTTGTTTTACCATTGTATTTGAACAATACTAAATGTTAATAATATCATTAATAAAATTGAGCCGTTATTTAAAATAGCTGTGACTATAATAAAGTTAACTTTTTGTTTATGTCTATCTACATGTTATTATTAGCTTCTAATGTGCAAATTAAATGCAAAATTGCATGTACATTTCAAACTTTTATTGAGAGAAAGTATCTGTATTCATCTTACTAACAATTTTATTATTAGTAACTTTACAGTCCGCCGCTACCGTGACTCTGGGTAAACTAACTCAACTATTTCTACCACGAAGTTCACGAACAACACATTATGATAATTTTCTAGTTTCTACTAGAAAACCTAACAGAAACATTAAAGACTTAATAAATATCAATGTTGTCTGGGATACTTATGAAACAAACATACATTCATAAGTATCTTATTCGTATTAAGTTTACACGTTTACTTGCAAAGTAATCGTAATATTTTCTGTGTTGTAAACAAACAACTAAAATAAATAATAGTACCTGTCCTATCCGAATAGGAGTAACAAAATAGTTACTTTATGTAACAAAATAGTTACTCTATAAGTGTCTAAACTTATTATAAGATTATTACACATTGCGACCTGTCTGTTACCCTCCTAACTAATTTATTAATATTTTATTAGGGAACCAAAACCAGAATTCTTATAATAGTCGTAGAATATTCACTTGGAATTAAAAGATAAATATAAATTGCATTGTCTAATAAATCTATCGCTGTATCCACTGTTGTGAACAGGTCGCTACAATTTTGCGCCATCGAAATGGAGTGCGTCCTACGTTACCCTTGCCAAGAAGCAAATTGCATTACAAAATTACTATATAAGATCGAAAATCATTATCGCCTTACTCATAACCGTAATAGTGCATTAAGCTATTATAAGAAGCGCATATCGGGCAACGTATCTTAGTGTTAAGAGGTCGTTTGCGTTACGCGCTCGGTAACTAGTGCACAGCGAAGTGGTGCAAACCGCAGAACCAGTCCCGCGACAGGAAGCGGCCTCGGGCTCGCCCCTCCTTCCGCCCTCCCCGCGACCGCACACCCCTACCGGCCCGAGCTGCCACCTGATCCAGACAAAGCGTGTCCTTCACTTGTGACGCATACAAGTGCATTGCACTAATAACAAGTCCTTTCCACGTCCGGTAGGCAACGCACTGCTCCACTACTCGACTGCCGCAATGTTATAGTTTATTTTTTCTCTCTGACCTTTATAACTGAACAAGTCTTGCGTGCGGGGAAGTCCGACAGCCATTACCTACAGATTCTCCGCGTAGAACAAAACTAAGAGCGTGTGAAAGTAACAAAAAAATGATTGATCGCATCGAGAACAACGGAAGCCTAATCCATAGCTAAATAAATACAGTTATTGTACAGAATTTATTGTGTACTTTTTATATTTTGTGATAAAGAAAATATGTATTTGGGTACTTTCCTGACTTTAGGAATCAGTTAAGAAATCCATTTAGTCAAACACATAACAATACTAATAAATAAGTTTCGTTATTATAATAAAACAAAGACTCCGTCCGTAGCGTACATATTGTATCCAATTAAGTGTTTTACGTTCCGTGTCAATAGATTTCGTTCCCACAACACGATGGAAGACAGTTACGTCGGCGGCCGCACTAAATAATATGATTAAAAACTCTTTGACCTCTATACTACAATTTGAAGGTGTTATCAGTTGATTATGATGAGCATATAAGGTACCCGCTTAATATCACCGAGGATCCGTCAATGTCCATCTTCAGGCCGACATAATGGTTGGCTCCTATGACGGCGGCAATGTGTCTTACCACACTAAGTACACATTTTAACTCTACATTAATTTATGATAAAGGCGATGACATTGTAAATGTAATCCATTTTCATGGTTTAAAATATAAACGGCCAAATATGAAGTTTTAAACTAGCAATATTTCACACCGTAGATGGTTATTATAAGGTGTTTTTGGTCATTTTCTCTAAACATCTAAAGGCCGCTGCGTAACGCTTCTAATTAATGTCTAGTTTAATAAACTTGGGTAGTTTTGCTTTCGGCTATCTCCGGTTACTGTACATTGAGTAGCATCAGTGATATGATAATAAATCATACTCAATATAAAGTAGGTAGGTACGTAGGTTTTTACATAGATTAAATTTGACTTCACTTTTGAGATCTTTATATCATGCTATAGTCCCGCTCAGTCAATTGCTCTTTTATGTTTTACATGCTATCAATCAATCAATCAGCCAACATTCGTCCACTGCTGAACATAGGCCTCCCCCAAAGAGCGCCAACCATCCCGATCCTGAGCACCCGCATCCATCCTCCGCCGGCAACCCTTCGCAAGTCATCAGACCACCGCCACACAGGACGTCCACACTACGCTTGCCAAAAGAGGTCCACTCCAATACGTTCCGGCTCCACCGTCGATCGGATCGTCTAGAGCATGGCCAGCCAATTCCACTAGAGTGCCGATCCTTCGCGCAATGTCGACGACCTTAGTTCATAAATAGTTACATGCTATAATAAAAATTATTTTTGTGAACATTCTGATATAGGTAATTAGATTTGAAGAAAAGATGTGATAAAATGTCACATTAAGTATATTAGGTACCGAAAGGGATAATTTTAGCAATAAGTTTCCACGGCGAACATCGTGACTGAATTGTAACGCTGCATAGTACAAATTATTTATTGTATAGAGAGTAGGAGAACAATGTAGCAGTGCGCACGACGCGGGCGCGGACAAAGGCCTCGCGCGCCGCCGCGCACCAGTCTCATCGAACCGCCAAAGAAACGATCTCATAGAAAGTAGAGCAACTCATTTATTTAATTCAGTGCAGCGACGGGTGCGAGCGAGACGCAGCTGCGAAACTGGCTCATTAAATAAAAATCCGATTTCGAGTGCAATCGAAGCGGAGTGAATAAAAGTTTCGACGAAATTTGCTCGAGTTATTCCAAAAAGGCACTTGGAACGCTCCGCGAGATGTCTCGAGATACAAGTGCGAGAGAAACCGACCGCAATAGCCTCCGACACGCTCGCAGCTTCTTGCTTTCGATCGCGCCGATGCATATTTTGTGCATGACTATTGTGACTAATAGCGTTACTGAACTGAATTAAATCCGTACTATACGCGCGCCTTCTATGCAATATGCTATATAGAGAGATAAAATTTATATTGTGATGGAAATGTCGAAAAACAACATTATGTACAATGTTTTCGATAGATTACATGGGAAGAATTTAAAGTTAATGAATGTACTGCGCTCAATACTTGAAAAGATACTTTGTATTTTTTATCTATATTAGTTACCCCCCATGGGTATAATAAGATAAATTAGATGCATATAAGTAAAACATTGATAAAATAATGCGATGTAACATTTGTTTTTTAAATACGATTATAAACATTGAATTAACGTTTTCATCGCTATAAATTAGTTTTGGTACCTTTCAGTCCAAGGTCATTAGATTCAAAACTGTAATATTAATATAAAAACCTTGGATATTGGGCGCATATTAATGTCGGGCAGATGCAAATATGTACGGTTATGATGTTTAAACCATTGTTGCTTGCATAGTTATATTGGCAGCCAGTCATTTACATAGTCGCGTTAGTTTTTGCTGCGCGGTCGTTTAATTACTTTTCCGCGTGCGGCCAACCGTTTATCTAAGCCGCCTATTGTCTAAGCATTACGCATGCCGGCGTGTCCTGATCCAGTGCAACTCGCACGATGACATCACGCGGCCGGCGGCACGCGCATGTGAAACAACACCATGCACGACATTCCACCGCCACGCGGCTTCAAGTTTTAATAAATGTATCGCTGACTCAAGCACTCGGATTTGATTGTCAAAATACATTCGATTGCAAAAACGTTACGGCGTAATACGAACGGCCCAGTTCGGTGTCGCGAAACGCGCTCGCGCCTCCTGTCATTACTAATGAGTTCTCTAGGGCGCTGTTCTTCATTAGGCCAGTAATTGCTGTCTGACTGATATATCCAGAGCACCGCATGTCAATTATTCTGTACGCAAAATGAACAAAATATCACCTTTCACTTCCGAGTCCTTACTAACGTTATTGCCGTATGTATCTCATGATTTACCATCTCGTCGATCTTTAATGTAACGGCCCATAAAACATGATTTCATGCTTTATATTTACGTCATTACATCTGAGGATTTCTTATTTACAAATTTTATTATATGCAATAAATATCAAATGGAATTATGTGACGATTCTTATAATTACAATTCGCCTGACCCATAAAGCATTAAAGTATATTTTAACGTTGCTCAATCTATTCATTATTATTGCAATGTAATGCAATGAAATAATTGAGTGGAATGTTACATACATTGAAATGTATGTATTTATATAGTTACAATTTAAATAACATCATATTGTTAACTTAAACCTAGGTATAAATTGTCATACGATAGCAATATATCTATCAATTTATTGCATTAGTGGATCTATCAGTGTTATCTCTTAATATACAAAACACGGCACGTCCTTGGGCAAAACAGGCCAAAATATTTTTAAAAAGAAAATCGTCGGTACATTTTTTTTGAGGCTACGGGAGACTCCAGAGCTGACAGCTCCTTTGGTCAAAGAATAAGCATTCAGCGCAGGAATGCCACCAGTGATTTTGGAACCCTGCCTCGACTAGACGCATTTTTGAATTTGTTACATTTACTTTATATTTAATTAGTATTTAGTTTTTTTTAATCATACCATTAGATATATTTCTGCCATCAAAGCATAACTGACATAAAAAAACCGGGTATGATATTTTATTATAAACGGGCACATTAATAACTTGCTTTAAAAATGACTATATACGTACAACATTAACCCACTTCCTGCTATGCCAGTCGTTTAATAGTAGGTACTTCAAGTCATATATATATTACACTATTCCTGATCATGAACATACAAAGAATGATAATACCATGCTTCGGAGGGCACGTTAAGCCGACAGTCCCGGCTACAATCTTATTATCTTATTGGTCCCCAGCAATGGGTTATGGTTACGGCCCAAACTCTTCCTAGCTATGCTGTGTAGGAAGGCCTGTGCCCTGTAGTGGGCCGTTATAGGCTGATGATGATAATTATGTTTTATAGGATTGGAAAATGTGTTTTTAAGTCCACTATTATATTTATACAACTCGACGCCCATTAGTTTAAACATAATCACAGTTAAACAAACATCCAAATAACATATTACTAGGTAAGTTTAAAATTTACCAACCATAATTATCTGTAATCAAGTTGCATTCTGTTCTATTCAGTAATAAAGTTTGTGTATTAGTTTCCCATATAGGTTAGTATTGTACAAGCCAAGTTTACGAGTACAGTTTGTGGGTAAGTAATTGGTGAAAGAGACAATCAGTTATTATTATTACTTACATTGCAAATTTCGTCATTATTTCATTAAAAACATTAATAATATTATTAATTTAGAAAATATATTAATAATAATAAGGCTCAATGGAGTAATGGCTAGTGCGTTTGTTCGTCGGCTCGTCGGTTCCGCAAAATATTGTCTCGAGTCCCTCCGTGCTTTGGTGACCCTAATGTTGGACTTGGCTTGGCTTACGACTAATGTCCATTAGCGAGATAAGTTTAAAAACCTTTGGGGTTTGGCCAAATTCACGCACAATCCTTGAATCACTTCGCAGGCGTGCGCAGGTTTCCTCACGGTGTTTTCCTTCACAGTAAGAGCATAGGATAAACGTACATATAATTTCGAAAATTCAAACAGACATTGGTACATGGCAGGATTTGAACCTACACCCTCCAGATCGGTATGCAACGGTTCACATAAATGAGCCACCGACGCTCAATTAACGCGTATTGTTGCGGTAGAGACGAGTTCGTTGGTCCCGGCTACTACGGTCATAGTAGTCATATGTAGTCATTAAGACCCACCAATTCACACTGCGCCCACTTGGTGTGTTGCGGCTGGAGATCCCCATAGCCATGTTATGTGGGACGGCTTGTGCCCTGTAGTGAGACTTTACATGCTGATGACAAAAATATATAACAAAAAAGCATGTAAGGAATTATTGTGTTCATGGCTATTTACAGTTTAAAGGCACAGCGGTAAATTAACCTGAAGAGAAATCGATCGTACAAATAAATACATCCAGGAAACCGAGTAATAACGATGGACAAATGAGACACGTACGTTTCTTGTTACTATCTATATTGGGACATTTATTATTTACGACCTGGGATGGATGGATGTGTAATATTACATTAATTACAATAAGTGAACTGATTGATGCCTTTTGAATAGTATTTATAAATTAGCCTTATGTTTGGTAATATAAGGCTAATGTATAAATACATACTATAAAATAAAAGAATCTACTATGTTTTATCAATTTGTTGAATATGCAACCTCATACATCATTAACGATAATATGAGATGTTCCCCAGTCCCACTCAGGGACGCCCTTGGGCTCGTTGTGTTAATTTAAGGCTGAGAGCCATCTGCGTTCGCCAATTGCACGGTGAAGTTGTAAAGGCCATCTGCAGCCAACAACGGTAGTCAGTTAAAAAAAAGACAGATGAGATATTTGTTCTTTGCTATAAGCTGGTAAGGGAGCCGATAACCTACTTTATGGTAACCTGGTACCTTACTGTTAAAAAGCCACGACAATTAGCTAACTTGTGACGTACCTAAAGATACCAGTATTTTTTCTACTTCAGTCACCCTTTCACCAGGAGTGTCCATTTAAACCGTACGTAGTAAAAGTTTGAGTTCATAAATGACCAAATATTGTTTTCTGTTCATTTGGCATGGTTGATTTATAAAAGCAGTAATGCTTGGCATTAATTGAATAAACTCTAAATACACATTTTAATATCTTGTTTCTCAAATATTTTCTATGCAACTTATATGATTTGTGTTCCTTTACTATTATGTGAACTGTAGTACATGAAAATACGTTTATCAAATCAATATAAACCGATAATAAATAAAACTACAGAAAAACATTTATCTAATTATATGTCTGACCAAATAATACGAGTATTGGTAAAATAAAAAACACATATCAAATGAATATCATTCAGCAAGATTCGAACCCACTCGTATCAGAACAGTAGAGTGCATTTTTTATATATCCGTGCATAGCCATGAATAACCTAGTTAAAACCATAGACGGAATATATTGCATTTGCAAATCATAAATATGCTAGTATGATCATTTATCTCATGCAGCATCGAATAACTGCCTCTAGAGAAGCGGATAATATCTCAGATACGTGCGCTGGTTGTGTTTGAATATGCCCATATGATATTAATACATGCTATTCCCAAACATATATAGTTCATACTTATATATCGTACGAAAAAAGACAAATACTTGAAATAAACTAGTACTGAACAACCACTTTCAAATTAGTTTCCACAAATACAATGTCAATAAACATTTTTTCACAAGAATTATCGCTAAAAGCTGCTAATAACCTACACAAATGCAACGAGCCTAAGGGCGCCCGAGAGTGGACTTTGAAAGCCGAATTAACAGGGCTCTCAACGCAACGCCCTAAGCCGAGGTTTGAGTCCCACTCTATAACATTCTTAGGCTCGTTGTGTATTTTTACAATGCACTGCCTGAGAGCCATTAGCGTTCGGCAATTTCCCGGTGAAGCTGTACAGACCATCTGAGGCCAACAGCAGTAGTCAGTTCGATAAAAAAACACACACACCAAAACCGGAAACAGGGCATTGCTGGGTAGACTAGGTAACCTAGTACATGTATGTTTAGTAGTAGTATGTTTGAGAAGAAACGAGCAATCTGTTTTCTTAAATAATAAAATTAAAATGTAGTATGCAAAACAAGACACTCGAGTTGAGTAAGGAATACCTTGATTTCCTTAACAACAATAACGTCCACCGCTGGGTAATTAAATTCACCAACTTTTTACTTAATTGACTTTTTTTAACATAACCCGCGCTGGGCGCCAAAGGCTCGTTTGGTTCACCCCGAGCTGATGAGTCTAGGTGGCCTACCTTAATGCAAGGAGTTCTAAACAAATCAAATTATTCATTTGCCAGGATACACTTAAAATACAGTTGGTCTTTTTTAAATACTAGGGTATTCTGCTTGTAACAAGCATGCAAATATAAACATAAATCAAACCTAGGTATGTACGAGTATTATTGAATCTATAATGCAAATTGAATGTCAAAAACATATAAAAAACATCATTGTTTCAATATGTTTAGTTCATAGTCTAATTAAAAATAGAAATGAAATAAATAAAATGTAAGATGTCAAAATAGTTAAGTCTAAAGATGTAACGTAATAACTATGGCTACATATTTAAACATTCTGTAATGTCATAATATCCCTTATCCTCAAAGAACTAACGTAGTTCAGACTTAAATTTCCTCACACAGTGATTTTGTGGACAAAGGCATCTGTGTAAAATTTTCATAATTACCATAATATCTGTTTTCATACTTACTATTTCAAATATCTTGAAGATATTTTTTATTTTATTTTTTCTGTTGACGACCGCTTAATTTAAGCAACTATCGCATTGGATGGGAGACCGAAAATACTATCTCAAGTCCCACTGTGCTTCGAAAGGCCCGTTATATCATTGTTCCCGGCTACTTTCTGAGGATAGTAGTCGTTAACATATACCTAACCGTACTGGGCCAACGTGGTGGGCCCAAACTCCCCATACCCATGCTGTATGGGAAGGATCTGGTAAAGAAGTTAGTTCTGCGTTCAACATGCTAATTTAATTTCCAAAACGTTTAATAATTTGTTCAAAATAGTCTAAAAAATAATAATAATTGCATTTTATTTATTTAACGCTAGTATGCAACATTACAACAAAAATTAAAATCGAACTTACTAAAAAATTTCTCCGATAGGTGTCGTGTTATCTAGCAACAGCGACCGGACCAAGTATCACGTCAATCATTCAGAGAAACGGACCACACTTCACTTATTTTTATCTTATTCACTTCACATTGCTGCGAGCTATTTATTTGATGTAAATCACTTGTACGGGCGTATGCAAACTTACATAACCACTTTAAAATCGTGTTAAAATATTGCCACAAACTTAGGTGTTTAGAAAAATTAATATTAGTATAGTAAATATTAGTATGTAATCTCATAGCTGAGATCACATCGGCACCTCCGTGTGAACTACCGTTTTAGAACAAACAAAACACGCTTGATAGTAACGAGCTGTCGTGCTGATGGATGTAATTTAAAATGTTGCTGCTGCGAAATATCAAAACATTATCTGCAGTTTAGGTATATATGAGCGTGAACTTAGCGTGCACAAGACAATCTACGGAAAAAGTTATGTCGGCTCCGTTATGGTGTGTTATGTACATATCTATTATTTGTTGGCGTTCTGACGCCAACAAATAATAGATATGTGCAATCCAAAAATATTGAATAAAAATTTTCTACCATAAGCTGTAAAAGTTATCCGCGAAAAGTCATTAAGAAAAAAAAGTAGTAAATATTAAAAAAAAACATATTACGACTGTTATGAGTGATATTATTACAGCTGAAATATGTTTTCAAATTATTTGCCGGTGACTGGAATAATAGTTATCAGATAATATTTACATCTCGTTCTCGTGATCTGTTCTATGTTCCCTTTGTTAGAACGCGATATGCACAAAATGTATTTTTACACAGAGCATGTAGAAACTACAACAAGCATTTTTGTGAAATAGATATTTTTAATTGCTCCATAGGTTTATGAGAGGAAAGTTAGACTTGCACTAATGGACTGTAGCCCAGAACATGATTAGTTTTTTTTTGTTTGTCTTAAAATAAATGTATTTTTTTTTCTCTTTCGTTTGTTTCTAGAGTGGTAATTTAGATAAAAATAATATTTCCTAATGTAACACCTTTTTATGCTTCGTTTATGGAATATCAAATTGTGGATACTTATCTGATTTCTGTAATAGTACATTTTTTGTTTTTTGTATATGAGTGAAACTGTATTGTTTGTTTCCCAAATAAATAAATATTGACGTACATCCCATGACCCAGTATTACTTTAGTTGCACGCTGTTAACCAAACTATCGAGCGAGCGCTTAGTCCACTTTATTAATATCTTAAATATCAATAAATGAATTAAACATTTAAGTGCGATAACTATTAAACACTCAAAAATAAGAGAGAACATCTCACTCTAGTAAGATACTTTGTTTTATTGTTTTGTGAATGAATTGAGTTTCGTCAGTTCGATTTAAGTGAAAGTAATGTACACGTGTAAAAAAATATTTTAATAATAAGTCATGTAGGCACAGCGTTTTGTCAGATTTACATCTCGGCTTTTGAAATCAAATATTTTTTTAACCATTGTATGATGATCCCTATGGCTAAATAAAAGAACGAGTTACGATGTGAGAATTCACGTTATGGAAACTTATTTTGTTCAAGAGCTCGGGCTTGGCTGAAAGTTGCATCTAAAGTGTCTATTGAAATATGAACATTGGGATTAAATAGAGCGTCAGGCTGACAGAGCGCCAACCAAAGCGCAAACCAAATTACATAGTTTATTTACAAAATAAGTAATTGGGGTGGAATGGGCGTCGGCATAATCTTTTTGTGAACCAAGCCAACCTCAGCTGCAGGTTGTGTATTCTGCCGATGGCCAACGAGTCGACTGCGTAGGTGACCCAACAACACACATAGGACTATAGCGCCGGGAATGAGTTCGAAACTTTGTGGTAGACTCGATACTGAGTCGTCTAGGTAGGTATCACCGCAATGCCAGATATTGTCCCGTGAAATAATAGTGATATGCACTTTTGTGATTCGCGATGAGGCAATGAGGGATTAGGGACATTACCGGGCAGAATAGACCAAACATCTGTTGTCTCGGATGACGGGCGCAGTGCGGCATTGATGGGGAATAAGTTATTATTCTCCATTTATCAATTGTTAGTCTCCTTTAATGCCGCTCTGTCATTGTCAGGCGTATCACTTACCATCAGGTGAACGTCATGACCACAGATTTCCCAATACAGGAAATGGGGCAAGCCGCGTTTTTAAGTGCGACAAATGTAAGCCCAATGAGCATACACTGGCTGCCAGTTTACGCTCTGTGAGACGAGTCAAGACGCACGAATATTAGAAGAAATTACCGTTTTTTCCCAAAATGCCATCCTGTGCAATTGTAACATGCCATCATCGCAATGAATCAGTAAATTTACCAAGAAAGATAATAACTTTTCACAGATAAGAACCGAAAAGAAATTGCGACACTGGGACTGCCTATAAACTTGGCGGCTTGTCCAGTCTAATTGTATATTCGGATGTCTGTGGTCATGACCATCCTGACTCTTCGTAACATAAAAAAACTCCCATTGTTGATAATTATTGGGGAAAGATTTTGTTCGGTAGAGACCATTGTATTGCTGTAGCAGCAGTAAGTTAGTAACAATATAAACACTTTTCATGCGTAAAAGTTACTATCTTCCTTTATTGCAACCAAAAACTTATTTATTCAATTGAATAAGCTACCAGTAAAGCAGCAAAGCAAACTTGTTGAGTGGGGATTGTCACGTATAACCTGGATATGCTTGTAGCACTCTTACAAAGCACCACTATGTAAATTGCGGACCTGTTATGTAAAGTTGTTATGTTTAGATATTCAGTAATTTCACCGTCTGATAAATTTACTTTTCAAGCTGTACCACAGCTATGCCAATAGATAAATAGATGAGTTTCAAGTACCTACGCAGACCACCCGTTACTAGATCTCCTTCAAGTCTTAAGGACACACTGCTCAATTAGCAGTGTGTCCTTAAGATATTTTAATAACTATTTTAAAGAAAGACTGTTTTTTTTTTATATCGACGGCATAAGCTGAATTTTTTAAAAACTCAATTCCCAACTTTCCGGCTTATGTTCCGCATACCAATAAATCCCTGGTTACTTGTAATTATTGCGCAGATCGTTTAACGGGCAGTATTAACAATTTAGTTAACCGCGACCTTGCACACCTTGCTACTTATAATGAACTAAGGAATAAGAGTGCGCAGAGCTATTTCACGACATTGCATAGCAAGCACATCCGCGACCGGCGGCTGGTCACGCCGCGGCCTGTATTATAAACGTCGTACACATAACGCATATTATTGTTCAGCGTCCGTTTTCTTGCATAATTGGTACCGGCATGTCTGCCAACAGTACGTCGATTTGCTACCGCCACAGATTATCCAGCAATTACGTTGTTCTATATTAATTGCTTAGGTATTAATCACGTCATAATTGCAAACCCACACAGCCAGAAGGAACAAGAAAAAAACTTATATTAAAGCTTTTATATAAAGCCGCACAGCCACTTTCTAGCAATTAGACTTATAAAGGGGATATTATTAATGCAAAGGTAATTGTTTTAGACGTCTTCTACGACGCTAGCCATAGTGTTATGGAGCTTAATTAGATTTCCATTCATATTATTCTTGTAATTTAAAATCTTTGATTAGGTCAAAGTCTTTATTAGCCAAGATATGTGTTTTCAGGCCTTTAAGGGACTACAAGATTAGGTACTATAAAATTAACTAAACAAGCATTACGTAGACGCTGCTTAGTAGTAGCATGTACCTGCCGTAAAAGTCATAAATAATTTTATGTGAATAGTAATTAATACTAGAAGAATATCACAAGCATTGTGAATATCCAAATATTTAAGAGCCGAGATATAATAGGACATAAAATTTTTATTACTAGATATTAGTATCGTATAAAAACTTAAAATATTAGTATCTTCTAAATATGTGTGCCATACGCTTAGTTGGCATAATAGAAACGTCGTATATATTCATTGGATTGCGGTCGCCCGGAGCAAGTTTCATTAGCATCTAAGCAACTAAAATATCATAAGTTCCTTGTTCTTGAAATATATTTACATAAACATTTCAGTGATTTTCAAGTATATAACATTATAAAACTAGCTTTAAATTGTCGTATTTGTATTATATTAAGGTATATCGTCTCGGGTGATGCGCGTAGGGCAATGTTGTCGTAAATATTTACTAACAACAGTCCCTAAGTTTCCTTCTAAACTGCATCTGTCATAAACAGGATATATGGTTCAAATTTAATATAATTACCAACAGTTAAAAAACGTTCCGTTTATTTGTTGGTAGACTTTCTAGTAGACTGGATATCGAGTCGACTATGTATGTTTTTTAAATCTACATACTATATTGGGGATGCTCGGGATTACAACTTTAGTAACATAAGCAGACGATATATAAAAGACAAGCTATAAAATGTAAATTTCCCAATAAATACCTGCGAACTACTCGTTGATAATAATCAACTATGACAGAGTGTTTTTTTTATAGAAACTATTTGTAATAGTTTTATTATGCACAGAATTCACGTAGGCGTCTCTGGCGAACCAGTTTCTACATTAGCGTAATGAAACCCCAGAGTAAGTGAGAGTGCTCGGTGTTTTTATGAGTAAACAAGTCATAAGGAGTTCATCTGTACATACAGTTATAAATTAGATGCTATGAATTAAACCTATAATTGAACTGGTAATTAGCAAATATTACGAGTCAAAATTCTCTTCACTTAGATACAATTATAACTTAATAAGTTGTTGTTAGTTTCACAATACTCTGTTGTTGTTTCACATCTCTGTAAGGAATAATTTTATATTAACCTTGAAATAAAAAGCAATAACAAATAAAATGAAGATATTGTGCTATTGGTACAATAATATCTCATATATCATCGGCGCCTTGAGAATAAATATTAGTTTTTGTAGTATATTTTGGCAATCTATTCCTAATGGGTGCCGATGTAGTCCAATTGGTCGAGTTAGAGTTAGTCAAGCTATTATTTCATTCCCTTTTAAGCACAACGATTATTTCATTTGTTTTATATAATAAAAATCTCAGTTATATTATTGAAATAGGGCTGTAAACCATTTTTTTAAGATAAACGAAATGGGAGCTCCTGGGAGAAGGTGGAATTATAGCCCATGCAAATAAATTAGCCATAGGACTGTTTACAAAATTACAGGAAACCTTTCTATTGGAAAAATGAGTAGAGCTCTGTAAATAAACGAGTATCAAGATAGGGACAACATATTTTTTATATTATGCTACTATATTAATAAAAATAAAATAGACAATAGACACCAACTAATATCATGGTAAGATAAAAATTTCATCAATCGGCTTTAGGTAAGGATTTAATGTAAAATGTTTCCTAAAATACCTTGAAGTATAACAAGTGATGTACTTCGTTCCGTTAACTTGGCCTTTGAAACATAAATGTTGCAAAATGGTTTTCATTTAAGCATAGTTAATGTATATTTTTCCTCAACCCAAAAGTGCCATGTTCGCGCCACCGCAACCGGATGCCGCCCGCCAAATGCACAATCACACTAACACAAACTCTCACGAATTTTTCTCCCAACACTTTCACGTCTTCCACTAATTATTATCCACTTTATCGGGCATCTTCAATTTGATTTACGTCTAGCTCTTACACAGCTCAATTGGTACACTTTTTCTTTTCGGCGAGGTAATTTAAGTGTACGCTCGAGGTACCGATAGTCGCGACCTCCTTCAGCCGTAGCGCACCGGCCCACTAGCTAATTAGGGACCCCAGACAGCCATACGCCATTATCGACTCCAATGTTGCAACTACAACTAATTAATTTTTTCGGTTTCATTGCTCTACGAAACTTATAATAACGGTCGTTAACTAATGCTTATGGTTCAAATTAAATTAAGAAAGTTATTTACGCATCTTTAAGTTTACGAACACATTAAATGTATGCTTCAGTTGCATTTTATCGACTCCTCATACTACTAAACCGGGACATAAAAGTCTAGTGCTTCACGTATTAATAAATCGTCGTGAAATCTAGTCAAAAGTCTTCCGTATTATTTAGAGTGCAACAGTCATTAAAAACTAATGAAAACCAACTTTGTAACACAAATACCCCACGCGGTAAAATAATGAATATAAGTTTATGAATTTGTCATTTTACAAAGATGAACTTTGCATTATTATCTAACAAATTAAACTTACCTACCTATAAGTTACTGGATGAAACGTTGTGCGTAGACTAAAGCTCTTGCGCAAGTCACATCAGTTGAAAAGAGTTATTCTTTAATGTGGAATATATCATGTTACGTATCTCAAATGAGTTTAGCAGACAATGTTTTTTACCTTATATTATTGATCATTTCAATTTTAAATTAGAGATGGTAGTGTGGGCTGCGACCGATGCGCTAACTCGTAGCGATGAAAGCCGCGTGTGCTCCGGCGCGCCGCCTCCTGCGGCGTTACATATTATGATATTTGACTCATTCTTCCACTCGTCACTCTTTATTAAAATATAAAATAATTCTTGAGCACGGTTTGTATACACTTATACAGAAGAAATTGATCCCGTACGCCATCAAAATAAATAAGTGGCTAAATAGTCAAATGCTTACGGAACGATATACCGCTATTATATTTGTTCGTGTTCTATTTATTTTTTAAAAAATGTTTTACTTAAATATTTACAATATTTATTTTTCAAAAAAGAAAAGATGAATACTAATTAAATATATTGAGAAACAACTTCAAGTACGTCTGAATGAGGCAGGATTCCTGAAACACTGGCAATGCTTATTCTTGGACCAAGGAAGCTGCTGACTCTGGAGTATCTCGTAGCCTCAATCAATCGCACAAAATGGTATTTATTTAATTTGCAATTTAATTATTTGCTTTTACACCAAGTATTTTCAAGCTTTTTCAGCACAAATATTTTGAAATTCATTGGTACAGAGTGTCGGTGGCTCATTGGTGTGAATTGTTGACTTTAGATCTGGAGGGTGCAGGTTCAAATTCCATCACGTACCAATGTCTTTCAAAATAAGAAGAACAAATTTAAAAATTGTGCGTGGAGTCGGCCAACTGGCAATGGGCAGACGTGGACGATTAAGACCTATACACCCTATACGGGAAGGCTCGTGCCCCTCGGTGGGGGCGTATAATACGCTGACAATGATGAATTTGGAAAAAAAATATTCTTATTATTTAATTAACAACTTTTGACTATGTTTTCGATTATATTACTGCATAAGCACTCTAATGTACACAACTGCTACTTCAAGTAACGAAGTGTTTATCATGTCTTTAATTAAAATATGAATGTAAATAGCACAATCACATACACTTTCGGCTGGCTTTATAATTTTTGTCAAGTGCCAACTAGCAAGTTCAGTGGCAATATTCATATTTTAATAAGCCTAGACATTATAATTACAAATGGTATAAAAATTGAATACGTAGACAGGTGTAAGATTTATTTATTGACTGTGTCACGGTACAGAAAGCAAACAAATAGTATAACGCATGAGGTCAATTGGTCGATCAATAATGATGATGCATCGGCTGACAGTCACGACGGGAGGCGAAGAAAGTGCTCATCAGCACTGGCGGGCTGCGCTGATTGATGTCTCGGCCGCGAAAATATTAAGACTAATTTCATGGGAGAATATGATTCGCTGTGGCATAAATCAGTCTGGCAGGTGTAAGACATAAACGGTGAACTTTACGTTAACTTCATGGCTTTAAATGTGTTGTCTCTGGCGTAAAAGACAAACCGTAACGCACACTCATATTTCGCACCGCTTCTTTTGCGTTCAGAAATATACGTATACCTAAATAACATACAATGACGACTCATCTGGTGTAATGGTCGAGACATCGGCCGCTACACCAAGGGTTCCGGGTGCGATGCCCGGGCAGTACAAACATTTGTGATCTGGGTGTTTTCTATGTATAATATGTATGTATTTACAAAAAAAATTGTTTAGTACCCATATTACAGACTTCACACTTAACTTGGGGCTAGATGGCGCTTTGTGAATGTCAGTGGATATTTATTATTATTAATAAACGTTCAACTTTCGTTAGTTCAAGAAATGCCTATCAATTCATATAATAACTGACGGAATTATTGTTGCTACTCAAAGAACATTCTACACCGAGTCGATATAGAAAACACCGTTTCTCTAATAACTAACACTCAAGTCTACTAAGGATCAAGAAAAGCTTGACACTGCGTCAACAAAGTCATCCAGTTTAAAAGAAATGATATTTTGTGTATAAATTATGTATAACATAAATACAATATTGCGTCTAGCGTCTTATCAGTATTTTTATTTGACAGTTTATCTAACAGGCCACGCATGAAGCAAGTAGGTAGAAAGTACCACATATACATACATACCCAGTGGAAAAATGGTCATGTATTTAAATGGACGTGTTATCTACCTCATAGTTACAAGAAAAACAATATACTTTCAGCATTACAAAACTGAGGCGAGGCTTAGCGTGACAGTATGTCGCCGTGAGCACACGCTGCCTCATATCACAGTCTCGATCATAACACCGCAACATCAAGAATAACAAATACCATTTCAACGTTCTATAAACTCGGAGCGTTTGCGCAAACGCAATAAACTTCCTTTAATCCCGCTCGAACGTTAAATACGAGCATAAATTAAACGCTATTGCTATTACCATTACACCAGTGGATATTTATTACTGATTAATGCAATGAACTTATTTCAATTCAGGTAAAAAGTGTGTATCGTTTCGGCAGCGGACAAAGCGTGGATAATGGCATAGTGTCAGCGATCAGTTTGGCGCGTGAGTGCCGCCGTTGCATCGCTTAGGGTCACCGCTGCTGGCTTTAATAACAATGCAACCTAATATCGCAAATGTCACTAAAAACTAATAAATACTAATGTTTTTATTGATATTAATAATGGTTTTTATTAAGATTATGTTCTGGAGCGTCGGTGACTCAATGGCTCAGGTTCAAATCCCGCCACGTACCAATGTGTTTTAGAATTTTCAGAATTATATGTTTGAAGGAAAACATCGTGAGAAAATCTGCACACGCCTGCGAAAAGATTCAAAGGCTGTGCGTGAAGTCGGCCAAACCGCACTGGGCCTGCACTAGCCTACCCTTTACGGATAGGCTAGTGCTCCTCGGTGGGGACGTTTAACAAGCTGATAATAAATAAAATAAAAATTAATTTATTTCTCACCACAAATGACATCATACACATATACAAACCGAATAAAAATATAAATTTAGTTTTAAATTCGTGGAAGACTGGTGCCCGTATAGGTTCTAAGACCTGTATTACGGGTCACCAGGCCACCCCGATTACAAAAATACAGTGAAAAGCTAAACATATAAACATGATTTCCAAGGTTTGTATCAAGCAAATGATTTATACCATGTAACCAATGGTTTCAGGAAGATTTTTAATGAAACCTTTTATAATTTTAGTTGAACCTTTCAGTTGAGCGGCTCAACGCGCTCCGGATCTAAGCGCTCGATAAATCATGCGCCAAGGCACGGTGGGCCCACATTAAAACTACAACACAGTTTAAATAAGAGCTTTTGTAATACGTCATTAAAATTTTCATTCCCATTTTGTAGTAGTCTATGACTAGCCAGCTTTTTATTGTTTAACTGGAGATTACTCCCGTACGGCATACGACAGTTTACTAAATCGTTATAGATAGTTTAGTGTAAAATGCTATTTTGTCGGTTTTTTAAAAGTTTACAGTACAATTTTGTAAGCCAAACAAAGAATGCTAACGAATAAGCTTTTAGTATACAAATGTTTGCTTTTATATTCACAAATATAAAACCCAACTTGTTGAAGGTGATACAAGAATATTAAACTGTTTTATCAATCTGTACGAAACTATCAAGCATCGCTTATTTAAGAAGACACTCCAATCGTTGGATTTTGATTTTGGAATACAATTTAAAGTGGATACCCAAAGTATATAATTAATATTTATGCAATGTAACAGTTTAATTAATTGCAGCACGAATGGTAGTGAACTACATATCGCTGGCTAGCCGAAATTATAAGCAATGCATGTAGGTCAATGGTAAGAATTTTGAAATGCTCACATGAAATGTACGCTAAATATAAAGTTTGCGTGATTCTACATATGACTCAGTTATTCCAATTTTTTTTACGTACATCATCGTTATGAAATATGAATCCATAGGTTAAGAACTAAAAATAAATATCCACAGGCATTCACAAAGCGCCATCTAGCCCCAAACTAAGCATCGAGCCTGTGATATAGGTAGGTAAAAAAACAACAGATAAACATACTTATATGCTTTTCTTTTGTCGATAGATACACATTATACATAGAAATACCCAGAACAATACAACTAGCGTTCAGTAGAACTCTTGGAGTAGTAACCGACAACGTTTCAAACATTAAATCAAATAGGTCGTCAAAAAAAATTAAATCAACTTTGTGTAGATAAAATTCTCTCTCTCTCTCCATATGGCAAAATTGGTAATATACAAAGTTAAGTAAGTTAAGTGTATATGTTTTAGTTGTACCTACAAGTGAATGTCTTTATTAAATTTATATATATATATTATTATCATAAATAATAATAAATAAGATTTTATATAAGATGTTTTATACCAATATGTATATATTGAGTTAAAGAGTTGTACCACTCTCTTCTGTGCAGAGTCTGTGTAACTGAACTAATGCAAGTGTCCTGTTAATGCTCTTACAAGTGCCCTTACCTCGGGTTTACTGAGTTTCAGCAGCTCGGCGGTCCGCTTCTAGAGGTAGGCTTTTTAAGCGCTTTTCAATGAGCCGCCTTTGGGATTCCTATTTTAAGGCTTCTAGGGATGCCATAAAAAATGTTTGACATTTCCTTGCTTGTCGTTGGCCGCTGCCTTTGCACGCTTATCGGCTATTTCGTTGCCAATTATACCTGCATGACCTATTTAGTGTCGTTCTATTATTTGCATCCAGATCATTCAGTTTGCTCACACATTATTTCACCAAACGTGATTATTGAGTTTATGGCCTTGAGAGCCACTTAACTGTAAAAGCATATAGTTATATTTATATTTATATTAGTGCTATTTTCCATTTCTTCCGTGCATTCTATAATTCAATCACTATTAATGACAAAAGAAACTTTAGCATGCTGCTCAATATTTTAGCTAACAGATATTTCGAAATGACTTGTACTTAAAATAAACAGAGACAAGGCAGTTTACAGTAATACTAATAATAATAACGTTAAATCATACAAAGCTCTCTTACGGCTACTGGTTTAAAAGCATTTGCGTAACGTTAAAATGAAAAGCAATCCTGCACGATAGTGAGTATTCAATTTACAGCCTGCACGCCAGACTGACATCACAATTGCACGCAAACTATGGATGCCCCCATTTCACATGGACCCGACGGTTTTATGCTGAAATTTAACTTCTACTAAGTGGATCTACCTCATTAAACTGCACTCTGTAGAAATGAAAACCAGCCTTTTATGACGCTAACTTCATGACAGAATAGCTTTATTCAATTAGGTTTTTTTGAATTTTGAATTTTTAATGCATATTTAATTACTGCAATAGTATAATATTCACCTATTAACCGCCGGGATTCCAGATAAAATAGAAAATCTATTGTGTCTATGTAATATATGCACCTGCAGTGATTAAAGTGTTAAACCAACACAAAGTTACCAATTATAATTTTCGTCAAATAGGCATTTTAAATACACAACAAACACGAACAACCGAGCTGATAATAACTTTATCAAGAAATACATATAATCTTAAATTCATAATCATAAATATGACACCTACTATGGTTTACCACTCAAATGCTGGTTGATACTATTTATTTAACCAATAATCATTCGACTTTGCCCCAGACTAGAAATTATTTGAATGAAACTTTCTAATAATCTTAACTGTACGAGATGTGTTTAGTTTTTTTTGCAAAGAAAACTAGTATTATTTAAATTACTAATATGGGTATTTACTCGACTGCCGAAGGAGGGTTATGTTTTTAAAGCGTATGTATGTACATTGTACATTTCTATGTTCCCTGCTGTAGCCTAAACGAATTGAAAGATTTTAACATATGACATGTCATTTCATCTTCATAGAGCAAGTGTCACTGGGTACACATTTAAAGTATAAGAATTCAAAATGGTGAATTTTAAAACCATTTTGTAAGTTTGAAAAAAAAATCCAATGCCATCGAATGGGGTATCGTCGAATAGGTCTTTCAAAAATAGTAAGAGGGTGTGAAAACTGTTTTGGGTACAACGCTTCGTTTATAAAATATTGAGCTCAGGAGTGATATTCTTTAGAAAGTAGAAAACACAGTGCTTTGAGCTGTCTGAACTAATGTCTACTAGTTAACCAAAACGCCTTAAATAAAATATATAATAACTGAAAATGGAAAAACGTGCTCTACCATATAGTTCAAACATTATAAGCTTTTCATGGTAATACAGACGGGAGACAATCAAATAATAACAATATTTATCTCAATAATTACACAACGTATACTAGCTTACTATTTAGGTACATACATAAAGTTAAGCCTTAAAAAGGTATTAAAGATTTGTCTCCCGCCTGCAATACCATGAAAAGCTAACAATGTTTGCAGTATATGGTAGAGCTTGTTTTTCAATTTCCAGTGGGTATTTTTAGCAGGCGGGTTCATCGATAATTTTTAATTAAATTTTAGGTTCCGCCTTTGTCTATAACTGATATAAAATTGAGTTATCTTTTACCTTTAAAAGCATAACGTGAGCTTATTATTGCATGCCTGATTCCAGTAACTTGTTTAATTTTTTTTCGTACATGTTATAGGTACCTGTGGTAACTTAATTTAATGTTTAAAAGTTTTCAAGTCTAAGTACAATAAAATATTTTTGACTTTGACTTTACTAGGTGGCAGACTCATATAAGGGCACTACTAGTAAAAATACTGGGTATATGAAACCTAAAATAACAGTCGTCTCAGGTGCCGTCACCTGAGAAGTATTGGCGGAAAATAATGACAGGTACTGTTATTTGTTTCCACCAACACTTCATCCGTCACGATCCGGCGTATCTCTTACCACCAGATGAGCGAACTGACAATCCCGTTCACTTCATGAAATAACAAAAATCTCATTTTGGCACAAAGTTTTATAAAAATGACTAACGGACGAGTTTTCGAATTCATCTATGAAAAGAAGCATGATCTGACATCTGAAAATTAAGATGTTTTTTTAGAGAAGAGCTCAAGGAATGTAGCGAACCTCGTTGTACATTCTTCCAAAAAAGTAAAATGGATATACGAACAGGCCAAACTGAGATCCTCCTTTTTTTTTTTAAATATAAAACACACATAGTTTTAAGTCTCGGAATAATTTATTATTCGAATAACTCTGAAGGCGTTCCCTAGGTATTAAAATAACATACTATTTGTATGTCAATTACAGCAATTGGTAGAACATATTGTCAAGGAAGCCATCATAAAGAATATTAAACACTTATGAAATAAAAAGTTCATATTTAGTGCAAATATTTGTGAACTTGGGGTCATCTATTTAAAACTAATGTACTAATGTTTAGAAAGATCGTTCGGGAATGTCTTCAATATTATTAAAGAAATGCGATATCAGAAAGTTTATGGGTTAACGAATCTATTCTTTCATAAATGTATTTACTATTAAAATTTCTTTGGTTGCACGTCAATAAATTTTCAGCCTAACCGTATGTCCGTGACGCGCACTGCCATGCACATAACGATGTTCTGTGGACCTGCCAATATGCACAAAACCACCGTGGCTTACATGTCTCTTGTCAATTTCTTATGACTTAACGTTTAAATCGGAATGTTTTTTTTTGTATTTTTGTGCTTGTACCACGAAGTTAAGTTTATTTATACACTACTTTTACGATTTTATGTTTGAATTAATAATTACATTAAAATAAATAAGTTGAGCTCAAATTCATATATAAACAGTTAACATGTGATGGCCACGGGTAAAGGAGCGACGGTCGCGCCGCGCGCGGCCACTGCACTCACTTCGATTTCACTTTTATTAGCAATCCACTTAATTGGATGCCTATGTTGCGGTTTATTCATTCCACAGATTCATCAAAGATGCGTTTCGGTACTGTGGATTACTGTGATATTTTAGCTTATGTACCGTATATTTATTCATTTGCATTAAGAAAACAATGGTTCTTTCGATAATAGAAACAGACACACCAATTTTATTTATATGTTTAGATAACCGCTCCCAAAAAAGAATTATTTACAGTAGGTACCTTCATAATTACTCAAAAACGCTACCATATTATTTAAAGGTATCAAAATGTATTGTTCAAATACTAAATGTTATAACGGATTAATCGCAAATCGTACATACTTAGATATACGCTTTACGAGTATTTATTCTTCTGAACCTTTCAAATAACGTAATGCATTGTCAGTTGGTTGTCTTGATTAATTAAGACCAATTAAATACTTTTTTGAATTTAAAACGCCGATGATCTTCAATCGACAGACGTTCATTAAAGTTTTGTAGGTAGAACTTAGAGTCAGCAATAATCTATTGACTATTTAATAAACACAATCGTCAATCTCGAAACAGATTCACTTGACTTACGATATGCATGTCACGAGTAGTGAAAGTAAGGAACTTCTGAGACTAACGTTGTAATAATAATTAGCAATCAGTTCAAAAATCAACTGGGAGCCGAACGATTTACAACACGGAACTCTTGTGACAAAAATATTTCTGTAATCTGTGAAGTTGAGATAAATGCCCCAGCTTAATCGTTAAAAGCTGAAGGTCAGCTGGATTGGTGGCAAAGCAAAGGACAAATTAAGATTTAATTTATACCTAAAACTACGTTCGTAATCCCACGCTCGAGAGACCGATTAAATGACATTAATAGTGTTTTTGTTCCGTGGCGAAACCGCAGGCGCAGCCGCGGTGTACTGCGGCCAACAATCATAGTTTACGGATCTGAGAAATTTTACCAATATGCAATCTTGACTTTAAGTTTATCTGTGCGCTATGACGAACTCTTTGGCACTCTGGGAATCAAATAATAATATCAACTTCAAGTCAACAGGTCCTTGTTACATGATTTTTCCATGAATTAAAATTAAAAGTTTGATTATATTCATGTTATCGTGATACTTTTAGGAACAATACTTTTATTTAGACAGAACTGTTTTGACTTTTAAAAGTTAATATTCTTGTCACAAAAACTCAAGTTATTATTTATTCATCCATTTACTATACTTATGATAATAATTTAGTAATAATGATTATCAAAAATATAGTAAATGGATGAATAAATAATATTTCGGTGGAACTAGGATATTTTTTAACAGATGCCATGTTTTTATTTAGAATCCGGGGTAGAGCATTTGGGGGAAGTGGGAATGGACGACTTTTTTGTATCACACCATCGAATTGTATAAGTTATTAGAACTTTGATAAATTATTTTTCTTATCAAAAACCATTATTTGATTTTAAGTTCTTACGCTACATTTTGCGAAAGACACATTGTGTGATAGCGACCTTTTGCGACTGGTAAACATTTTGCAAAGTTAACGTTTTGCGTATTAGCCAGTTTTATATCATTATATATTTATGGACCAAAATATTAACGATTATTTTGTGATAATTTATAATTATTGTTGCGCTAGATTTATGATGATGATGATTAAGCAAACAAATGTGATTTTAATATATCAGTACAACTAACTAATGGTGTTTATTTTTTTCCCTAAAAAACTTTGCTCATGTCATGAGTGTACTTAAATTACAATGCTACTTCTTTTTTCTAAATGGGATAAGTTAACCACTAAAAATAAATTAAGTCAATCCATCCTGCGGAATAAGTTCTAAACGGGATGATCTGACTAAAGAACATGACCTATATTTATGTTTAAATGTTTTGAAATGACCTCAAAAATTCCTCATAAAGCTTGGATTTAAGATCGGTTAATATAGAAATTTGGGTTAATTACAATTTACTTTCAATCGTAAACAAAGCATTTGAATTTGTTTGTGTAGATAATATCACCTTGTGACTTAGGCAACCGGCATTAGTTACTACAACTTCAACTGAACATAAAACGGAATATTTGAAATGAATAAATGTTGTATTACTCGACCATGAGCAAATTAAAAAATTGTATATAAAACATAAAACTACCTTTACCTATATTTAAATACCCAGACTCTTTTCGTACTGACAACTTTACGAGCACGTCTTGGTTTTAGCAAAGCTTGCATCATTCACACCACGTACATTTACATTGACAAAATAATACACGTGTGTTGAGGACCATAATCTTATTTTAGATTCATAAAGCCTGTATCAAAAACTGAGCAACATTATTATTCTTAATACCTATTTGTTGCAGCGTTGAAGTAGGTTTAGGTAGTAATTTAGTACATAGCTTGTTTAATTTCCGCGTCCAAGTGTCGTTGAAGGACGTTTGAAATGTTTTATGTCGACAACACTGCCTGTAAAATTATACCTATATTATTATAATTGATCTCTACTTAATATAATTTGTGAAGAATTTAAATTTACAAACATTATTTTTATAAATCACTAGTTTGGCTGGTTCAATGTGGAAGTAGCCAAAATGTATTTGAATATAGATTGAGATATTAGAAATTATTCCATAATAAAAATGGTTCACAACATAATTTGCCCTGTGACTTTGGTTTTCATTTGGGATCTCTATAGGAAATATTTTTAAAAGGGACGAAGTCATCGACACGGCACTTAAATACGAGTAAAGCATAGAAAAGGCGAGATTATTGCGCAAATAAAAACTGTGGGTGCATATATACGGATGCTGAACGTTGCAAAAGAATAATAACTACAATATTATGAAAAAAACATATAAAACAGAAGCAAGGTAACGGAACTATCAGTCTTTAAACCAAAATGACTTCTATTGGAAAAAATCCAGGAAACTTCTAAAGCTTTAAATGATAAATTAGAACAATTCATTCGAATCATTAAAAACTTCTTCTGTTCTTTAGATGCTTTGAATGAAAATATATGACGACCAATGTGGTTGAGACGTCGCGTCGGCTACTACAACAGAGGTTCCGTTTTTACGTAATGGTTTAGAATAACAAATTCCATCACCTCCTTCACACACGTACCGATGTTACGTTCCTTAGGAAATTGACATATCAAAGCTCTACTAACAGCTTTCGTTAAATCTAAGCATATGTATTTTACTATCTTAAAGATGTATTCCTTAGGAAATTGACATATCAAAGCTCTTCTAGCAACTTTCGTTTAATCTAAGCATCTGTATTTTACTATCTTAAAGATGTATTTGTAAAGTTTTGAAATGATATATATTATACTAATAACCAAAAGACTATAAAGATAAATAATATTCTAACTGTCCACCGCACAGAAATTTATGATCTCTCAATAACTGCAAATACAGTATCCGGACATAAATAAATATATTGCATAAAATACACATCCTTGAATGACGAATTTCTGGTTCAGGAACTGCTAAAATTGGTATTGGCTTCAAAAGCTAAGGGAATGATTTCACATTCCGCTGTCCACATAGGAACTGTTTATGCTTTTGACATGCATAAACTCATGCATTGACAGCCCATAGGCTCGTGCCGTAGTGTCCTTACACTCTAACAAAAATACAGACTTGCTAATTAACGTAAAAAAGTCAGATAAACCGTAACTGTTTATGTTACGTCGATCATGACTTTCACTTGCCTCTATCAAGAATATTCCACCATGGAACCAGTTATATTTAAAATACTTGTTAGGATTTTAGCTTTGGTATTTAAAAAAAATCGATGCGTATCAATAATTGGTTACCATTAAATAATGCGCTAATGGCACTTGTTTAATTTAATTACTTAACTGACTAGATATAGTGGAATTTAACGCGTTTAGAAATTTAGAAGCGATTTTTTAAAATTATCAATTCAAAATGGAAAGAATATAAGAAGACATAATTCTCTTTAACTGAGCGTGAGTCTATCTTTATTTTCATAATATGAATTAAAAGTTATAATGGTACTTCTGGGTAAAGTGGCCTGCGAGTAATTTTCATTGCCTGTTTCTAACGTAAAACTTATGAAATTTTGCTTAAAGCAAACGTCTGATGCACAAACCTGTATACTCTTGATTTACACTTATTCTATGGGGTATCTGCATAGTTCACTTTTTTTGTAAGAACTTTAATCTTGTTGCCGTTATTAATAGAAACCTCGATACCTAATGCACCTCGGCACAATTAACATTTTCTTTAAATTAAATGAATTCGCCTACGCCATTAGTAGTATTAGTCTGCATAGATAGCATGCATAATTTGATTAAACCAGTTTTATATAACAGCAAAATTAAAATGCAATGCATAAAGAATTTGAATTCCATATGTAAATATATGAAATGAGAAATAGGTTACATAGTATATGAGTACTTTGTAGATATAGTTGCAAAGTGTTATATTATTTTATTGTAATTGTATCCATGACTTACCACTGCAATGGAGCTACATACGTATGCAGCAGGAAGGTACAAACGCGGAAGACAAAAGCTGGTCAAGTCAAAATGCAAAACAGCGCGACCTCGATCTCTCGTCTGGCCGCAGCCTAATTGTTGACATACATACGAAAAAAACTATCAACACACCTCAATGATTGTCGATCGAGTTTTGCAACGTATATCTGCGTAACGCCTGCATGTCAATTAGATTTGGCATGATACATTTTTCATGGGAACCTAAAAATAATAGCTATATTTTTTGGCAAATATCTAAGTATAAGATGTAGCCGTACCGAATACATGTTAATTTGTTGCGGAATCTGAGAGCAATAACCGACGTCAGTGCTAGCGGTATTCGGCGGTTTCTTCGACTCTAACATTCGACAAAAACTACCACGTCATGTGTGTGTGCGCTCGGACTTTGGCGTTCGTGTGTATTTACTTTGAGTGTATTTCTACATATTAAGCTTAATGTGAAGATTAGTCACGCCTCAGCCTTTTGAAGAACAAGCCCGCACTTCACAGTCACAAATAAATATAAAAAGCATATATTCAAGATAGACTTTTACTTGCGAACATATAACTTAATTATTGTGTTATTTTTAGACAACTCTTTATTTTCTCCGCATATTATTTGTGTAATTGTATGATGTGTAATTTAACAAGAACAAGACAAACGTTTTGGTTTTGCAACTAGACTTTCATCAATGTCTTCTGTCTGGTTGAATATTGTAACAATATCTTCAATCGATCTGATATTTGTATGCATACGAGTAAATCTATACTAATATTATAAAGCTGAAGAGTTTGTTTGTTTGTTTGAACGCGCAAATCTCAGGAACTACTAGTCCGATTTGAAAAATTCTTTCAGTGTCAACTTATTTATCGAGGAAGGCTAAATATTATCACGCTACAAGTTGCGGAGCAGCAATAAATTATGATTCAAACGAAGTCGCGCGCAAAAGCAATAATTAATACCCATTTGGTACGTTAGTAACTTTAGTAACGGTATTCTAACCAGCATGTGACGAGCCCTTACCTACATATATAGGTAATTGATCGAATAGGTATGGTTCATACTCACGCTTGTCTTATTTTTCCAGATGTCAGATATACATTAGATATATATTCCAAACCAACAATTTGATTGATTGTATCTCTTCATGCATCAAGTGTTGTATCGCAAATGTATCTGAAATCAATATTAATGATTGTGGGATGCGAGGTTGTCCAACATGGCCCAGCCGTAATGCCTACATTAAAAGTAAAACATTACAGTTATAACTCCATTTTGTTGCTTTGAAATATATAATGCTTAAATAACTTTAGTCAATCTTTCAGCTACATTTCAAGTGAAGTATCTTTATAAACAATTTCATTTTTTCACTGTCAGAATTTGGATTCTTTAACTCTTATGTTTCGAAAAAGGCAATTTTATGAAGATTCCTTTTGTTTATAAGGGCAAATTAAATATAATGAAAATATTCGATTGCAGTTTAAGGGAAAACAAACTAAGAAGTCAGTTATTATTTTTTAATTTGGAAAAAATCTAGTAGGTGGTACACTCGTTACTGAGTCGTCTAGATAGGTAACACCTCAGCCCCAAATATCGTTCCGTGAAAAGATTGGTTTTTTACTTCTGAGTTTCGAGATTAGGGCACTGTAGCTAGTAAAATTACTGGGTATAAGAGACCCATCTGTCGTCTCGGGTGACGGGCGCAGAGCAGTGTTGACGGAAAAGAATGCCTGTTAATAATTTTCTTCAACACTGCATCTGTCATGGTCAGGAGTATAACTTACCATCAGGTGAGCGCACTGACCGTCCCATTCACTTATAACATCAAAAAAGGCTGAGTGCTGTAGTTCAACTATTGTAGGGCATATAAATGAGATCACATGGACTCATGATTTTTATTTTCATAAATAGACTCGAAATGATAAATTGCTAAATTAAATTCATCTGTTATTGTATATACCCAATCTCCAAAAAGTAAAAGTGTAAATAATAAAGATATAATTGCCTGCAAAGTAAGATATACGAAATAAGTTACAAAGAACTACTACTACTCCTTAATTTACCGGCAACGTAGACGAATTTCCAAGTGTGCCGCGAACAATGTTTCGCCGTATACAAGAACAATAGACATCTACTTGTGCCATCATACAATAAGATCGCGTGGAACGAGTGCAGGAGTGGGGAAACCAATGAACTAAGCAGTGACACCAGCGAATGGTTCTTTATCTTATCTTGTAAACACATTGAGTTTCAATTACAAATACCCCGCTGACAAATTTAATGAACCAACATACGACCTACGACATCGTTTTCATACACAACATACCTTACCATATTATTTTCTAGCTGATAGATGTTCATACTCTTCTCAGCTTTACCAGACCAGTGTTTATCGCAGATGGCTTTCAATATTTCAAATAAGGCATTTCAGAGTCAGAGCTATGTAGACTTGTGTAAGTTTTGAGAGATAGCGACCCGGTTCCATGAATAAGGATGTTTTTAACTTATAACAACGGTCTACGACTGGGCAGAACACAGAATTAATATTTATTATTAATTCTGTTGGGCAGAAATAGGGAGCTGCCATTATAATCAGTTTCAACAGACTACGGTGGCTAAGTGGCAGAGGGCAAAGGTTGTGCGCAAGGACGCACTCCCTCGTCGCGCTCGGTGCACACTAATCTTCCGGTTCGCTATTCATCCGCGACACTGTGGGGTCAAGGCCCTTCGCGCCTACTCCATTTTTTTGTATAAACTCTAATCAACACTTAATTGCTAGGACAGTTTTGGTCAATGGAAATCTTTTGATTGAAAACAGAAAAAGTTTAAACACAAGTGAACATGTATTTGTTTCTTTTCATAGGCAAGCAAACGAGTTGACGATTTACCTGATGTTCAATGGTACGGCTACCAGTGCACAATTTGAACTCTTCTTAATTGAATGCGTGGTCAAAATTTAGTAAGCCAACATTTAGTATAGAAAGGATGAAAGGGGCTTTTGGGCTTCTAGCAATCGCAGTCGGTTGTTTTATGTTGGTTTTCTGTGAGGCCTTCACTTTGTTAGAACCGGCCTATTCGTGCCTAAGCAAGTTAGTCCTATATTTAATGTTTAGATTATTTTGAGTTCTTTTGTCTATCTATATACAAAATTATTACTTAGTCTCTAAATAGTAGTAATAAATATATTTTGCTAACGTAAGTGAGCTTTTGATTAATTCCACTTTATAGAAATAAAATAAATACTCTATCTGGTCATGAAATTTGTAACAAACTAAAACATATCAGCAATTCAATCAAAACTTAATTTAGTTCATCATTTGCTTGAAAAATTACTGACGCTTTCCTGGACTATTCTGAACCACATCATTACAATATACATTATTATTAAAACATTGTGTTCATATAACGTGTTTATTCTGCAGATCTTTATATTAATGCACTTGTGTACAGTAATACATTTTAATGATCGATTTGTTTATGTTTCTTGTTGTAAGAGCTGCAACCCCAGGCCAACCATTGTTCACAACGGCGGCGTGTCCGTATTCTTGCGAACGCGAGTCCCCTAATGAACCTATTAATATGTACATGCTAAATGAACGTCGAGAAACAACCATCAACGTTATTGATGATTGCAACGAACCTTGTTATTGATCAAACGCTGTCTAATAGCACTAATAATTTGATTGATTCGCCCAATTTTGTTGTGTTATATTTTTTATGTGCTGTAATGATTAAGTGGCTTTATAATTTCTCGATTTGATGGTTTGAATTTGAGGGAATTTCTAAAAATTATGTTAATATTGTGTATATGAATAATTAACTATACCGTCAACCTTATCACCCTGGAAATTTTTACAACAATTTTAAAAACAAAATATACCCCCCCCCCTCCTCTCTCTTTTAAACATTTTTTCTTTTGCATAAAATACAGACTTTATTATCATAAAACCAAATCAACCCTTTGACCGCCAATGACGCCTTGAGGCGCTAGACACAATAAATTTTCTAATATATCTCGAATCCCGGTGTTCAGTGGATAAATACTAAGCAATGTTTGTTTTAATCATTCCTCTAATAAGTTCAAGTCTATTTCAATAAATCAAATATATTTCGGGGGTTTTTGTGCTCATTTCCCCTGCTTTTGAAACTGGAAATTAACCAAAATTACAGCTGTAAACTTTTAATGCAAATTGATATGATTCTCCAATAGTACACCCCTGCTAACAGGGAGTCTACCTAGCAATAATGGCGTTCTTCAATATCATAAAAAAACCTTACTTACTTGGATCATTTTATTAGATAAGACATATCGGTAAAAATAATACATTTATTACTGCTTCAGTTGCGGTTATAAAGTTCGTTAATACCATCATTGTCATTATTATTATATTGACGATATGTACATGGTTTAAAGCCATTGTTTTTTTCCACTTCAGACATTATCACCTAAAGGGAAGTTCCCACAACGAATTTGTTATTTAGATTAAGTTACTGAAATAAAATATTTGTATTTGTAAATATTTGTATTTATTTTGAATTGTTTCTACAGCTCAAATATTACATACATAGTGTACGGGTTCTTTGAGATTATTCTTTGATGTCCCATGTTTGAGTGTGGGTATATATGTTGGTTTGTATCGCTCTATGTGTTTATGTGTGTAATATGTATGTATTCACAATATAAGTATACGAATATAAGCAAGTTTAATCGCTAACGTTGTTTCTGAGTGTTAACATCAGTAACAATTATAAGTTTAGTGGTTTTTATTGTTTAAATTCATCATAAATAGGTAAGTAGTAAAATTAATATCAAGAAATAAGAAGCAATCAGCCAAGTTACCAGGAAGTTTGTTGAAAGTATATCTTTATATTTTATTCATAAACAGTTAATATAATATAAGGAGAGAGTGTATCTAATTCCAGGTGTGCACAAAATTAGGCCTCGATAGTTTGAAACAAAAAGGATAAGTCGTGACGTGTTATAAGCTATAGTTAAAATTGACTTGCAGAGCGACGGTGGTGGGGCATGCGGGTTACATAACGCAGATCACGAAGGAAGCTTGTTCTTAATTCCTTCGGTGTATCGATATCGAGAGACATTGCTACTCGTACCAGGAATACTGTGCAGAATGTCGATATATCAAGAGAAATACATTTGGTAAGTTTATATCGATATAATACTCGTAAAGTTCTCCTCGTGAATCTACATACACCAAAATATCATTTTTTTAAACATTTGTAACTCTGTCGGTTTTTCGCGGGTAATTTCAGAAATGGCTGGAGCGATTTGGACGAGACATTCTTGACAGCTAGCGGATGTTATAAGGAAAAGCTCATATTTGATACTTTTATTTTCGAAAAAACCTTTTGATCTATACATATAAATGAAATTGGAGTGGTTAAGTCTCAAGAAAGTTAAATGACATTATAATTTATGAATAATTTAAAATATACATTTATCTTGACGACTTGCGAAAGGTCGCTGGTGAAGGCTGGATGAGAAAAGCGGAGGACCGGGATATCAGGCGCAAAAAGGGGAGGCCTATGTCAAGCAGTGACTACGATAGGTTGAATAGATATATATATATATAAATATCTCTATATATATTATATATATATACATTTATCTATTCTAACAAACTAGCAATGTAATAAAACGATATAAACATCGATATCCATAGATCGTCCCTACAGATCGTGCATGTAGAGCGCGGTACGAACAATGCGGCGCGACGCCCCTCGTCCGCCGACTACTTAATGCAATCTTTATTGTCGGATCGCACCGCGGAGTTGCCTTTGTCTAATTCAATACCACGCCGCCAGCAACTACGTAATGCAACCATTCAAATATGCCTATCCTATTGCTCAACGAAATTAAATAAATATTCTTACCGTTACCAAAAAATACTCTATTAAAGTCACATTGTGGTACACATTTTCTACCATGTAGTAGTACCTACAATAAAACTTTGGAATCAGTTGCCATCGAAAGCTTTCGCGGAATGCTAACAACTGGCATGAAAATATGTATAAAGCTTCTTTTGACGACCTATGTACTGATATGTCGCTTCCTAAGAATTTCGGGTTCAACCCTCGAGCATTACAAACAAAAACACTAGATTTTATATTGTGTCTGGAATCCTGGCGGTTAAAAGGTTAACAACGTGCAAGAATGCCAAAAAATTCATTTACATATCATATAAGAGTGATTTTGCACGTACGCCATCCTGTTGTGGAGGTAAAACTTATTTACGTGTAACGCTATATTAATTGGCCATTTGCAAAAATATATTAAATATTATTATCTAACTATTACTACGATATAACTCTCCTATACAGAAATTCATTGCTTATAATGCTGCTGCACAGCTCAATTAACGCAATAAACTGTATAAAGTGGGCCCTTTTTACGCTTATACAGCATTTTAGTTACACAGCCTTTATTTGCAGAATTAAGTGTACAAACTAACATTAATACAGCTTTTGTACAGCTTGTTATGCTACTTGTGATGTTTTTTAATGTTGCTATATGTAGTGTTGAATATATGTAGATATTTATTATATAAAAGGACCCGACGACTTGCTAAAGCAAGTAGGAGCTTAAAAGCAGAGGGCCGGAAGTAGCATTAAAAAAACCTAGTCTAGCAATGGAGACCAAAATTTTAGAGACACCATACAAAAATGTATACAACAATAGCTTATAGACTATAGTGATCTCTAAAACAACTCTTAACGGCACTAAATCCCGTTTGAGGCGTGTCTACGGACACACAAAATTCGGTTAATTGTTGCAATAAAATATCCCAAACAGCTTTACAGGCGTGTTTCGGTTGTATGTTATGACCACTAAATATCTCCAATAGTTAACTGTCATTAATCGTTCGGTGTACTGAATTGCCTTACCAGATAATAATCCATCAAGCACTTAACCAATTTCCCCACAAAAGACAACAACGTCAGTGAAAAAAAAACAAGATTTTTAGTTACCTAAGTAGACTTACATAATTCTTATTAGAACTTATATATTAATGAGTAAGCATTTTAGTCAGTGAATTGGATCTTATAAGATTTACTTCTTAAAACTTTCAAATACTGTTAAGTAAGATAAAAGAACTAATATTCTATTAGTATTTAAAACAACGACTGTATATAACAATTTTAGAAAAGAACAGTAATGTCTATATGAAAATTACACTATGGCAATATAAATTGGATACATCGCTCAAAAAATTTCCTTTCTAATCAACACAAATTGAACTGTTGTTTAGGAAACGTATATTTATTTGAGTCATAGTTATACAGCTAAAGAGTATAACAATAAAAATATGCGCGAGTTTGAAAATCGGATAGAATTTTACCTCCAGTTATATTTAGTACAAGTTATAAGCCTTGTTCTTGACAGCCTTAGCTTCAAACCGGTCTAAATTCAGTTTCATCTGACATTTATAAGTGGTATTTTGTCCTCAGCAAGTGTTTATTGACTGCATCCGCGACCTAGGACTTAAAGCATAGACCAGAGTATTACTTAACTTAAATTTCGTTGGTACTGTATGAATGGTTTATAAATATATAGTAGGCTTGACGTTTTACGATACTATTCATATTCCTAAATGACTAACTGATTAGCTCTGTGTGTCAAACGTATGTAAGATGTTTTTTCTTGTAGATTAAATCATTTACGCTTTACTTATAACGATTATTCGTTTGCCTATTTCTGGATAAATAATATTTATGTTTAGTTTTTATAATCGTTCTGTCTTCTTTGTATTTATATAACTAGAGTGTTCTTTTTTTTTAAGTGTACATATGCATTTTATAAAAAAAAACAATTTGTCAACAGATCAAGTCAAGTTTCTTTACCTAAAATAGATATGGACAATAAATTATATACACAAAAAAAATACATATAAAGTGTACTTTATGTGCATTACCCATTCTTAGAAACATTCGCTTTCAGTCTACACAGAGATGCGGGAACTCCATGAATAAGACATTACCCCGGAAAACCCACGAATCATCTTTACTATTGTACTTATTGGTAGTGCAATAAACTATCGACATAACTGTGTATTTGCATTATTTTGACATTGCATGTGTTCAGCAATAGTTACTATTATTGTTATAAATGGTTCCTTAAAAGTTATTTTTAAGTTAAAGTGGATACCAATGTACCTAAATTATATATTGTGCAATTGAACGTAGTTAGTTAATAAAAAATAAGATTTATTACGTTTTTTTTATTTATATTAATTTGAATCATTTAATTATTTACTCAACACAATAAGTAAGTTTGTGCATTATTTATCTGAGAACAAAGTGTTAATTTTTGGTTCAAAGCACTGCCCTAAAGGTATGGGAAAACATGCATTTAGCATTTATACGTTGAAGCAAAACAATTTTACTTCAAAACGTATTGTCTTCCAGGAAAGGTCTTCAACATTAGGCATAATGCCATTGACACTAACGTACGTAAAGTCTTGATGAATCATTATTATTAAATGTATATATTAAAAGTAAACACTTATGTGTTACTTTTATTTAAACAAATGAGGAGAATAAGCAAAGCATTATTGATTTCAATGCAAATGAAAAATGGACAGAATTTTGAAAAGCCATAGCGTCATTATATGGTTTACTCTATCAGTAACCACATACCTAACTAAAAATCGTGCTGCAAATCTCTCGAGAAATATATACGATTTGCTACTCACGGACAGCAGTTAATATATTAGTAGGATAAATACAAGATACTTCTTAACTTAGATACTTCGCAATTTATGAATTTGTTTTATTAATCGTTGTTACTTAAATACTTCATATTTTAACTACAAATGGTTATTTCGATTTCTAAATAGATAAGGCTCTAATTTATCTGACGGCATGTAAAACACGAACTGTAGGTACGTCAAGTGGAAAAGTGGAGCGAAAACACCGTTTTAATATGCAAACGTATCCAATCTGAATACAATCAAAAGGTAAAACTTACCTTCTTTGACGAAATAGCGATCCAATAAACAACCAGAAATAACACTCTAGTGAAATAAGCACTTGATGTAGCACTTGGTCTTTAGCGTTAGTGAACAAGTTTTCCAGTTAGTTGTGAAACATTGGTGTGTAGCACAGGGGATAGGAGTCCTGGCGGTCCTGGCGGTCCGGGTGGAGCGCAGAATGCGGCGGAGTGGGGGCAGCCGGCGGCGCGCGGTCGCGGTCCAGCGTCCGGGCGCACAACACGCCTCGCAACGGTAAACTGGCGGGCCGCGGGTACACCTCTCCCTCGCTTGTGCGAGTGCCTTCAACCTCCCTCCAAACAAATAGTACCGTACGCCGTGCCTGTGTCTTGGTAACATTTATAATACTTCTATTAGCTTTGGGTGTGTGCGGCACACAGGCACAGCACGCGCGTGTGGGCGTCTGGTACAGTACCTATGCGTGCTTTGATCTTACGATTCGGTATGCACGGCCGCGCGGCCGCACGTACCGTGGCTATATTTTACTTCTGTAATATCTAGTCAATAATTTTAGTTTGGTGTTTGTGCAATAGCACACGTCGTACTCGAATACAACTAGGCCAGCAATCGAATATCATCAAATATTACTTCTTGATTTGCTGTAGTAGATTCTGGTAAATGATGATGCATTATCGTTAGCATTGTGAAGCTATTGTAATCATTGACACTGGACACTGCAAGTTGAAAAGTCATCTTCACAAGATGTAACTCAGACACTTGCAGATTCTGCGTAGAAGAAAGTGAGACACCGATGCACCTTCTCTTCAATTGAAGTCATCCACAACAGAAGCAATACATCCACTTCGGCAATTGCCTTTTATTCTCAAGTGATATCAAATCTATAAAGTGGGGCAGGATTCTGAGTTTCCTGAAAAGTGCCCAACTTTTAGACGAACTCTTAAATGGGGAGCGAGTCACAAAAGTTCTTTTAGGTCGAGGTGACTACAGGTCTGAAAAAGCCTGAATAGCCCCCGGAAATCCAAATAATAATAATAATGTTATCACTAAGGCTAATAGTCAAGACAATGAAGCTTAAGTAAAGCTCCATTGGTATCTTTAATTTAAAAATCTTTTTAGTTATGACAAATATCATATGAACAAAGGCTTTAGTGGAACTCTTTATTATCTAAGGTATCTTTAGATCAACCATTGAATATAGACCGGAAATTTTAGTAAAAAGATTATTACATCCACACACATAAATAAAATTGAAGTGTCTGTAATATTGAAATAACCGTTTTTGCATATAAATACACACGCACCAAAACATGGGCGTAGCCAGCCTTACGCTCCGGGTGGGGCAGCAGTTAACCTACATTTTATTTCTTTTTCTGATCAACCCTCGAGCGCAAGGGCTCGTCCTTGATAACGTTGGTTGCCTAAAAGCTGACGCTGCTAAACAGTCGGCTTACCAACCGTGGACTGACGCCAGATGTCGCAAATATCCAGATACAAGGGAGAAGAAAATAGCCTTAACACCGCCGCTGAGTCCTGCAAAAAAGCTGTTAAAAGGGCTCGAATTGACCATATACGCAGAAAATGGCCAAACTGGCTTCGTATCCGTCTAGGAGTACCTAAAGCATTCTGGTCTAGGCAAAAATGGTTGAAGCGAACTTTCGTCGCTCCTCTCTTCCTCCACTGCAGAAGCCTGATGGGTCATTGGCTCACACGGCTTAAGATAAGGCAAATTTACTTGCCTTCCTGTTCGCCGAGAACTCGCATCTTGACGGGGGTATTTCAGTTCCACCTATGCTGCCTCTGTGAGTTTTATAATGCCGGAAATTAAAATTCACCATAAGGAGGTGCTCACTACTTACATATTAAATACTTCGTGGTCTTGGTGTGAGTAAAGCGTTTGACAGGCTTTGGCACGACGACCTCCATGTTGACTATTGTGATATAGGTAAGAGCCGGGGTGGGGAAGCGCCCCAGCTTGCCCCAATGTGGCTACGCCCATGTCTCTTTATTCCGGGTAATCTCTGAAACAACTGAACCGTAGTTGACGGCACTTTGACTGGCTGGTAGTTGATGTAATAAGAAAAAACTGAGGCTACTTTTATTTAGAAAAAACTTTGGTATTTTACATTAAGTCGCGCAACTGCTTAACTAAATGAAGCGATTTAAGTACAATTTGGTATGAATTTGGCTAACAGCTTGGATAAACAAATAGGCTACTTGTTTTTCTAAATACTTACATGATATATAATTATCCTCTTAAATCGGCTCGAAATTGATCAACGTGCTATGAAGAAGGTTATGTTAGGGGTTTCCCTACGCGATAAGGTCCGAAACAAGGTTATCCGTAGGAGAACTAGGGTGACCGACTTCAACAAATTCTACATATCAGTTAATATGGGTGATGCGAATATTTAGTTTCTGGTTTGAAATAAGTAACGAAACAGACAAGCCATACATATTTAGTCCATGTAAATGTTTTGTTTTTTCTTAAGTAAGTCTTAAGAAGTTTTAGTTACTATCTACAGTCCCGTGTAAAGTTTCATGTCATAAATTAATAAAATTGGTGGAAAGTCTCATATTAAATTACATGTCCCCCCCCCCCCATTTTAGGGGATTGGGTGAAATGTTATATTATTTTGTTGATTGTTTGCTAAACTTAGATTACATACCAAATTTCAGCTTGCTAGCGCCTCAGAAAGTAGCCAAACATTTTGATGATCATCAGTGTCAGTGACGAAATCGGCGTATTTTAGATATCAATAAAATCAAAGTCTTAGAGCTTTTCAATTAACTTTGTATGTTCAATTAGTTAAATATCGACATTTTGAGAACATCTATCTATCTGTTACATCCAAAACCAACTCTATGAGAGTTCAAGAAACGAGCTTTGCAACATACAAATAAGAAATGCCAGTATTTTCTCATATGCCGACTATATTGTAATAATTTTCACTGGTAAACAGCGACTTCCAGCTGCGCGCCATGTGCTAACAAAGGGAATGCTGACAGCAGCCGATAATGCCTGGACCCGGCAAAGAAGAACCGTAGAGCACGCGCCAAGTGCCGCCGCGCCACCTCAGCCGTGAGTTCTGCAGGGGCCCACGGGTACTGACTAGGAAAGTCACTGTCCACACTGTATGGGTCCTCTGCGAAGGTCGGGACATTCCACATTCCTTATGTGGTAGACATTCTACATATCTACAGCCCGCTATGGTGCCTCGTTCCAAATGCGCACCGTAAAGGAATGGAACTCTTTGTCTCCTTGTGTGTTCCCCGATCATTACAAACTGGCAAGTCAAGAGTGAATAGGCTGTTTCTAGGCAGGCATGATCCATCCTCGGCCGGATTATCGCTTACTATCAGGTGAGATAACGGTCAAAAGTCTACCAATATTATATAAAAGATAATTTATAAATCAGTGGCCTGGATGTCCCGTCGGTGAAGACCGATGACGCTACCTAATTCCGCCACCCTAGCGGACTAGTCCCATATCCCCAATGGCGCGGTATGTGAGGTATTTCCCAATTATAAAAAATGGTTGTTATAAATATTTTAATTCCAGTAATATGGCTGCAAAATACGTAAAATCATAATATTACGCGACTAGGGAACGCAATCCGCACGAAAAATATCCGTAATTTTTTACTCGTCTTCCGAATCCGAATTCAAAAACGAATCCTGATATCCGTTCCTGAATAATATCAAATATTAATTCGGGGACTACATTTAATTTATGTTGAATAAATCGTTTTATTCTTTATGCCATAAAACTCCCTTGAAGAATCATATACCGATAGCGTTCTTAGCCTTGTCTTCAAATTGTTGGCTAGGGTTATGACTCAAACCACCGCAAGCTGGGTTTCTAAAGTATCTTGGACCGCCTCCATACTGTTTGGCAGCTAACGCTACGTACAGAACACCAAGTACTATAACCATTAAGAACAAGGTACGTTTCATAGAGGTTTATTCTTTGTTCGTTTCACATCTCTTAACCATTTAATCACAATGTCCCTCAACGGAACCTTACAGGAAATAGATAGTTTTTAATAAGTAAATTATATGGAATTAGGGTCAGATTTTCTTTTGAAGGAGTTATACTAAAAGTGTTAAAAAAATATTTCAAACGCATGGGCGTTTTAAAAAAAATAAGGACGAAGTCTCACTAGCAACAAAAGTGTGTCAAAATTCGGCCAATTTTTGTATATAAAACCACTAAATATTAAAACATTTGGCGCGCATTTGTCTATAGAGCTATACATTATGTTAGGTAAAAAATATCAAATGAATTAAAATATTTTGTATAAGACTGTACCTCCACAAAATGAAGAGAAAATTATAACTTTTTATTTTCGAATTAAATCAGCTCAAATTTATTTTCACTTAATACCTACGACTATTTTTGGCACAAATTTGAAACCAAAAATCGTAGGCGTTTCGAGATATTTGAAGTTTTCAAAATAATCCTCACCACGTTTCCTTTTATTATCTCGGTAACCTCTTGAATACTATTTCTCAAATTTGGCATATCATTGAGACTATTCATGACTATTTTTTGGAACCTAAACCGATTTTATAGACCTTACCGTTTGCGTGCACCAGAGGTGAGGATTAACGTCATTACAGCTGAACGTCAAGCTGTAATCCTCACCAAGCTATAGCTATATCTCCGAAACTAAAGTGGTACTATTTTTTCAAGAAAATTTTTTAGCGTTGTCAAAATTGGTTTTTATTGCGATTTCAAATATGAGGGTTACAGGGTGAAACACACCCTATTCCCTCTCACTTAAGAGTCTAGTAGGCCAAGAGTAGGCCCATGGCTTGTGGTGGTAAAATTTAAAATTTTAAGGAAGAAAATTCCAAATTAAAATTAAGAAAAAGCATGATATTCATTTTATTTCTTTCCGTCAAAATAGTGATTCTGATTAAGAAATTCGATTTGTAGGTGGCATGGTAAAAATGCAATGCAAAACGCAAAATAAAATTGCGATATTTATCTTTTTTTTTCGAAGTGAGGACTGCTGTTGGCCGCAGGTTGCCTTCACAGGTTCTCCGGGCAATTGGCGAGCGCAGATCTTTATGGACCTAGTGCAGTGTCTGTGAGAAAGTACGAATTGGTGGTAGACTCGATACTGGGTCGTCTTGTAGGTATACTACCTACCCCACCGCAGTGCAAATATCGACCCGCGAAATAAGAGTTTTAGTACTTTTAATTGTGTTTCGGGATGAGGGCACTGTGTAGCTAGTGAAATTACTGGTATAATAGACCTAACTTCAGCTGTCTCGGGTGTCAGGCAGTGCCGCATTGATGGAGAATAGTTATTTATCAGTTGTTGGTCTTCTTTAATGCCGCTTTGTCATGGTCAGGCGTATCACTTACCATCATTTGCTCACCTGGTGGTTAGATCCGGAAATTTTGATGTCCAAGATGCACGTCGATCTGGTCGACCCATTACGGATAAAAAAAGATGTATTTTTTAAAAAATAGCTCGTTATTTGGGTACCAAACAATCCAACTCGACCGGCATAACTTCGAAAGGGAGGCTAATAGGAGGATCCAGTTGGACTGGGCGGTACTCGGCAAGTGCGTCCCACTGGCGCTAATATACGCAGCTGAGACATGGACACTGACTGCGGCATTGGTTCACTAGTTCAAAGTCACTCAACGCGCAATGGAGCGAGCTATGCTCGGGGCTCTCTTTGGGATAAGATCAAAAAAAATCGTAAGAGAACTAAAGTGAACGACATAGCACGCCAGATCAGAAGTTGAAGTGGCAGTGGGCTGGTCACGAATGTCGCAGAACCGATGACCGTTGGAGCAGACGCGTTCTGGTGTAGAAACCGCGTTGATGGCAAGCGTTGTGTAGGACGCCCTCCGGCCGATGGACCGACGACTTGCGAAAGGTCGCTGGTAAGGCTGGATGACCAAAGCCGCGATATCTTGCGCAAAATGGGGAGACCTATTTCCAACAGTGGATTGCGATAGGTTGAAAAGAAAAAAGAGGAAAGATTAAGAGTTTCGCTGGGAGTGTTACTGCATTTGCCGCATAGTCCTGACCTGACTTGCACCTTCAGATTTCCACCTGTTTTGGTCTCTTCAAAATTCAGAGCAGATCCAGGTTAACACACAAGAAGAAGCCATAAAATTCTAAAGCAATGGGATCATGTCCCTACCTACAAAATGGCAAAAAGAAACCGAACGTAATGGTACCTACAAACTTTAGTTACATGAAAATCAACTATAATAGATGTTTTGAATTTTAATATAACATTCTCCCCGACCAAATATACATATTTGAATACGCTGAAAATCTCAAAGTTTATTAATATTAAACTGTGTACAACGTGACGATTTACCTATACTGATAGGGCCCCATCAAAAGAATTTGCCACGGACCTCTGTTAGTACAGTATAACGCCACTGGTGGCAAACCCAAAATCATTCTAAAGACATTGTTATACTGGACTCGTAAGGTCTCTAGCAATCTCATTGTTTGTTTAATCCACAGATTACCTACGCGAGAGTACATACGCTGGCAATACGGTTTTAAAAGCGTTACTTTAACCTCTTCTAAACATCGGTAAAACCTGTGAGCCAACATGTTTTCTCTATCCGCCAGAGCCTTAAGCTAAAAAAATCTCTTTCAATGTCCGCATTGGCTATGAGGTCACGATAAAGTTATCTATAAAAAGTACATTTTTGTTTATTATGCCTTTCTACACATACATTTTCAAAGGAAAAATCTCTTCAGTTAAATTCAATGTTGAAATTCATATGTAAGCTAATTTTGACTTTTTTTAAATTCAAAAATCCTACTTCTTCAAATCTTTGTACTGAAAAAGAAGTGATAAAGTCAAGAATGTAAAACCATGTAAAACAGAAACATGACTAAAAAATTGAGTTCTCAATATACCTAGGAATATACCAATCTTAAACATCAATAATATTAAGTGAAATCACTATTATATATCTCACATCACTTTATTAAACCTGGCAATACTTGCCATAGATTATCACACGATCGAAAAAAATACGACGACAGCTTAAGTTCTGGCATCCCTGCCGGGTGTGTGTTCGACGTATAACTTGTGTATCTGTAATTTACTTAGGTTTTAGGTGTAAACAATGTGTACCTTAAATTACTTAAACGTATAATACTAAAATACCACTAATAACTCTGCCAATGTCCTAGTTAAAAGCTTTTTTACCGTATATTCATTGATGTGAGGTTCTCGTGCTTTGTCTTCGTGTGTGACAATATACTCAAAATGGCGCATCAACTAGCACCGTCTGTAAATTGTTCACTAGACGACATTGACCTCAGTGCATTAAAGGTAAGTTTAAAAACAATATTAATATTAGAAGCTACTAAAACTGCCCATCAGGGCTGACCCCTTTCTCTTATCATGTATAAAAACTTTGTTAAAGGGCAATGATCTCACAGGGCGTGAATCATATTATGTACAGGTTCACTTAACAAAAAGTTTAACAATCTTTATCTCCTATTTGTGTGCTTCATTTCAGGACCCTGCTGGCATTTTCGAACTATATTGAGGTTGTTGGAAATGGCACCTATGGTCAAGTGTACAAGGTAAATAGTTAATTTCATTACTAAATAATAGTTGCAAATATATTTTTCTTTTATATACAAAACACAACATTAACAACAAAACCACTGTTTATACAAGTTTGTGTACGATGTTCTTAGATGTTTATAGATATATATATAATAGCAATCCTGATTAACTTTATTAAAGCTAATAGACCCCAATGAAAGCAGTACAATTAAAGAGTTCAAGCTAATAATGGCAATGAATGTAGTTAGTGTCATCATCATGCTCTCTAAATTGACTTTATTTTTGTCATCCCTAAAACCTACTTCAATTGTAGTTATGATTAGAAATATTGGTTTATAAACAAATAGGTATTTAATTTTATCTATCTCATATTTGGGAAGAAAATGTTTTGTATATAATTGTATTGATTACGCTTATTCATTACCCATACAGGCATACTTGTTTTTCCACTTTATGTTAATGAAGATGTAATATCCACTCGGACGTAGCATATGCATAGATAATTGATTTATATATTGTCTGTTTTGAATATCCACCCGTGCTACGCACAACTACTTAAATATATAATTTCTCAGTTTATGAAAAAAACAATGGATGCTTTAAAAATATCTATGACTATGATTTCGAGTTGTCTGCCCATCTAATAGTTAGTCTTCGTTTTTTACTTTTGCCACCTCTGTACCGCTCCACCATTTTATTTGTCTTTTTGCCTAAATTTTCTCTAGTCATGTGACCACTACTCACCACCACTTTTGTTTTTTTTAATAGTTTCAGTTTATTTTTTTTATATATCAACAAATAAAGTCACACTTTATCACTTACTTTAATATGCAATACTATTCTTTCCATGTTATTTTGGCAAACATTTAGCTTTTGACATTCATATAGGGTGTTTGATGCATGGATCGACATAATTTGTTGGGGGACTCTTACACTTCTTTTCCCTAGTAGACACAATGTCTTAAATTTCACTATAGTTGAGATATTTTTTTTTATGCCTGTAAAACATTGTTACTTTTATTTCCTTTTGCAAACTGTATGATGTCTTCACCTTGTATGTAAATGTAATGTATTCTTATTATCAATAAATGTTTACTTGTTATGATTTGTATGGACATTAAAATTAAGACCTTTCAAACTCTGAAATTTGTGTATATTTTATAGCTTTTTACAAGAGAACTAAATTCAAAATAACTTTTTTATTTTCTTTTGCAAATAATTTAGAAGTTGCCACTTGTTGCATAGGGATTCCTAAAAAAATGCCCATAAATGTCTTTCATCACAGTCATATTGTGCTGATGAAAGTATTGATGATAGACCAACAGTATGTACTACTACTGTCAATTCGCAATACTATACATCTAACTATTATTTTTATGTCACAATGACCACTATTTACATTTTAAAAGTTGATCGAAACAGAGACCCATTTAGACCATGTTCTTACTTCTCTGATTGTAAGTATAAATATATAATGGGATATTGTGTTTAAAAAGTATAAAAATATAACAACTTAAAATATTAATTAAATTCAAAACACAATAAACTACCTATAGACAAATCTTACTTTTGTATTTAATGAAAACACTTATAATTATATGACAAAAAGCTACACTCTTATTACTTTCTAAGGGACGCCACACTAAAACTGGCCAACTTGCTGCTATCAAAGTTATGGATGTCACACAAGATGAAGAAGAAGAAATTAAGCTTGAAATTAATGTTCTAAAGAAGTACTCTAACCATCGCAATATTGCCACTTACTATGGTGCATTTATTAAGAAAAGCCCTCCTGGCAAGGACGACCAACTTTGGTTAGTGATGGAATATTGTGGTGCTGGTATGTAACTACTTGGTCTGATATTTAAAGGTTCTCTTTTAAAATACAACCAGATTTGCTTAAAGCTTTTTTAATTATATTACTACAGGTTCAGTGACAGATTTGGTAAAGTCTACCAAAGGACAATCTTTGAAAGAAGAATGGATCTCATATATATGTAGAGAAATATTAAGAGGTCTCAGTTATTTGCACTCCAATAAAGTCATCCACAGAGATATCAAGGGGCAAAATGTACTACTGACTGATAATGCTGAAGTTAAACTTGGTAAATAATAATTTGTTAAATTGCTATTCTAGGTTATAAATCAAATCATGTTTACATCTATTATCTTTTATTTTAGTTGATTTTGGAGTATCTGCACAACTAGACAGAACTATTGGACGCAGAAACACATTCATTGGTACACCATATTGGATGGCGCCAGAAGTAATTGCATGTGATGAAAATCCAGATGCAACATATGACAATCGCTCTGATCTCTGGTCACTCGGCATCACTGCCCTGGAGATGGCTGAGAGTCAACCTCCTCTGTGTGATCTTCATCCAATGCGCGCTCTCTTTTTAATTCCAAGGTATGTTATGGCCTATGAGATAGAAGATGCTTTTGATCTAAATATGTTTTTTATACAAATAATATGTACCATTTCAGAAATCCACCACCTCGTCTCAAATCGAAGAAGTGGGCTAAAAAATTTCATGGTTTCATTGAGACTGTTCTTGTTAAAGATTACCATCAAAGGCCTTACACTGAACAGCTTCTTAAACATCCATTCATAAGGTAATACAAATTTCAGTTGATTATAATTTTGTTTATCGCATGCATAACTGACAAAAGGTCAGTGATATGTAAATAACGTCATATTGTACTCATGTGTATTTTTGTAAGGCCTCCCCCAAAGAGTGTCAACCATTCCGATAGCGAGCAACCCATCCATCCTCTGCCTGAACTTAATTCACTTGGTGCAAACATGACACAAAATGTAGTTACACACTGGTATTCCGAGATTCAGTTGAACCATTGTGTATTAACAATTTCCGATTTATAATCTCTTCAAAATAAATAATTTTAAATACACTACATACTGCTAGGCTTACTGCCAGCTGCAAGATGTAAGTTTTCTGCTTATCAATAATAAATATGACTAGTACCTATGGTACAAGTTCATTTATTGGATTCATGAGAGAATATTATCATAGGTATTGAGATGTTTAATCATAGTTGTTTAGCACTAGTGTAGCAATAGCACACTAAGTGTGTTCTTATTACATGAGTGACATATTTTACAGGGATCAGCCCACAGAGAGGCAAGTAAGGATACAGTTAAAGGATCATATAGATAGATGTAAAAAGAGAAAGCAGGACAACTCGGTGCGGGAAGACTACAAATACTCAGGCTCTGAGGGTGAAGAAGAAGAGAATGCTATAGCAGGAGAACCATCCTCGATAGTACACAATGCTGCCGCACACCAGGGTGGTGACACGCTCCGCAGGAACTTCCAACAAATACAAGAGGGAAGGTATGAAACAGTTACAAAACACATTGACTTTAACATGTGTGCTTATGAATAGAGATCCAATATTTGGACCATGTTTAATATGTCCTAATTACTAACATCTAAAGTATCCTTAAATTGCATAGAAATTATCATGAATATGCATTGCAATTCAATATTAAAAAATTTTACGTTTTATAGAATTAAAAAAGTTTAATAGCAATTGTAGTAATCAAATGTTATTACAAATATGAGTGTTTTGACTCTAGTTTGGAATAATGTTGAAAAATAAACATATCACAATTTATCACATGCCTAATGTATAGGGCTTTCCATGTGTAGTTGTATTGATATTGTAATATGCAAATATAGAAAAGTATCTTTAGGAAATAATTGCCATATTAAGGTATTTGATCTCTACTTATAAATAATAATAAATTTACTTATACAGATAGGTGTTTATAATCTACAAAGTAACCTATTAACTGCGCTGTCCCAATATTAACGAGTTGTTAAATTAACCTAGAGCACCCGCGGAACCGCCGCAGCCTCAACCACCGCCAAAACGCAACAGTAAACGTGAGGCGTGAAGAGATTCCAGGTAAAAAACTAACATGATTGTTTTATTTTTTATGTGATTGTGTGATACAACCATATCATTTTATCTAACCTCCGTTGTTTGTTGACGCTCTAGAACCTGGCCCACCAGCGAGGCCATCCATTCCACAAAGACTGATTGTAGTGCCAGATCCACAGACACAGCAACCCAATAGAATAGGTAAATATCACTATTTGTAGAGTGCCCAATTAGAGTGTTCTCGAATACTTAGTTCATCTTGTAGCGGTAAGTTCATATGATTCATTTGTATTGTCACATAAAAATAGACTAAATGAGCACTCTATTTTAAAACTAAACCATCTA